>VIAB01029917.1:8016-24627 GCA_009801035.1 Oophaga pumilio
CTAAAGAGCGCCAAAAATGCAGGGCATGTACCAGAACTCCCGCCAAGCAGATAAGGAAATGCTCGTTGCTCGCCGAATACCGCGAGTACAGCGACGCTCAGGCGAGTAACTAGCATTACAGAGCATGTTCGCTCATCACTAGATGTAACCACTAGAAATTAGAGAATATTTAAATGTGCGGTTCGGATTACGATCACCGATTTTGCAATATTAGCTGATTAATTCGACAAATATTCGCTTAGCATATCAGAATGCCATTGAAGTTAAGGGGAGGCAAAAACAAACGCATGCACAACACCTTCAAATGGGCGCAAAAGCTGCCAAAACACTTCAAATTAGGAGCAGACAACAGTAAAGTGGCCTCAGTTCACCCACAGTACACATTTTTAGAATGACACAGCAGCAATCAGCCATCCATGAGTTATCAGGGTCTGGACCAGCATGTACAACTTTAAATTGAACTTCAAATTAAGATGAGGTGGGTGAAGGACCGGTGTAGGCCTGCTGTGCTGGGAGCCCTGATACCACATGCAACAGCTCAGCCTGCTTTTATGCTCAGCCATACTCAGGTGGCACAAATATCAGTTTTGTAGACTACTATTGTCAGAAAATGCAAGGATAGCAAGACGGGTAGTAGAACTAGTATAATGGGGACCGACAACTCTTCCACTACAGCCAACCCAGCAGATGGAGACTGTAACGGGCAAGGTTGTGGTACGACTGAGACGTAGCCCTCGGAAAGCCTAGAGGGGCGTAATTAGGTGGCCCACTGATCTCGGAAAAGTGGAAGCAGGTGAAAACCGAGACCCACGGAGGGACAATGAGCTGGCACTAGGTGCTATTCCAGGGCTGACCTAAAGAGGGTGGCAGCTGACTCCCTAAAGCGGGTAAACTGGTACGGCTCGAAGGAGGGTTGAAGAATGCAGGCAGGCACTGTAGGGACACTGGAACCATGGGTGCAGATGGAACCATCGGAGGAACAGAAAAGCACTGGCAGGTGTGCGCTGGACCGGATGATAGACAGAGAAGCACTGACAGGTGCAGGCTTCACAGGCTGATGGACAGAAGAGCACAGACAGGTATGAGCAGTCAGGTACAGGGTAGACAAGCAGATGGGCGGACCTGGGGAACCTGACAACTAGCAAGTATGCAAGTCGAAATAAAAACATTGCTCAGGCACCCTAACAACATGCTCAGGCACTCCCATATTGGAGGAGGAGCTTTAGATAGAAGGTGTCACCCAGCTATTGACTGGGAACACTTTAGGGCAATGCACGCGGTCACTTTAAGAGGGACGGAGCATGCACACGCGTGCCCTAAGTATGCTACCCAGGTATATAACTGAACATTGGGGGACATCAACACATAGGGGGCGAGATGAGGAGGTGGTGTGTGAGTGGGACACACTGAATGTACTGTCTGTTAGGTATGAGGAGATCCAACAAATGGCAAAGTCTGTAATGCCAAGATATCAGAAAGTCCGTAGAAAGAGAGAATGGTCCAGGAGAAGGAGGAGGATAAACTAGCGTCGCTTTGATTTGGAGGTTAGTAGGTCGTTGATGTCTTTAGTCAGGGCAATTTCAGTGGATGGTGCGGTCAGAAGCCATATTGTAAACAGTCAAAGAGAGATCAAGAGGAGAAGTGGACGTGTTGCTGCAGTAGTTCGGAGGCATAGGGGAGAAGTGAGCTAGACACAGAGGATGGTCAAGGGAGGGTATTTTAGAGGATCGGTCTGATCGAGGTATGTTTGACTCATGATGGGAAGACACCAGTTGTTAGTGACAGGTTGAAGAGGTGGGTTAGGTTTGGGATGAAGACTGTGGTAAGGTATGGAATGAGGTGGGACATTATTGGGTCAAGTTCACAAGTGGTGAGAAGTGATTTAGAGAGTAAAGACGAAAGTTGATCTTCTATGATAGTGAAGTTGGTTTTGGTGGAGGCGAGTTGAGAACTTATTAGGAGGGGCTCTGGGGACTTTAAGCAAAACCTTTGCATTACGTTGTCAATCTTCTGCTTTAAGAATGAGGCAAAGTCTTCAGGTGACATGACAGAAGAGGGAGGGGAAGCTGGTGGACGAAGGAGAGAATTGAAAGTACTAAATAGTGGTTTAGGGTTTTGAGACAGCTATGATATGAGAGATGAGAAACAGGTTTGTTTTGATGCAGCGAGCAATTGCGTAGCATTTTTATAACTTCTGCTTCTGGATGGGCTACTCCACTCCCTTTCTTTGGTAGTCGCACAGCAGTATGCTTTGTTGATGAGGGCCAGAAAGAATATGTGCTCCATTAGATTGCAAGTGCTACATCAAGTGATGTCTGCTCCTCATCCTCCACCTTAACATCACACATATTACAGTCCTCATAGGTGGCACCCCAATTACCCTTGCTTTCCCCCACATTACAGTGGGGGCAACGGAAGTGTACTCCTAAGATTCAAAGAGTCAAGAGGAGGAAATCGTCTACACCGATGCCCAAATTTTTTTTCAGTTTGATCCAGGGCCAGACGAAGTAGGGTCCGAGCAGAATCCAAACCCTTTTCAACAGATATTAACCCCAGAGGGGTGGAGGTGATACTGATGAGACTCAGACACTTGAGGTGCCCATGGACTGTACTGTGCTGTCAGGGCAGGAAGAGGAGGAGAGTGACACTTAGGACGAGCAATGGTAGAACAAAGAGGATGGCGATGAGGTAGTACATCACACATGGTGTAAACCCAGAGACATGCAGCTCAGCAGAAAAGAAGGAATACGAGGAGGTTACATTGCGGTTTCCCACAGGCACAAAGTTATGCAACTGTGACAAGCAGTGCATCCTCAGTCCCAACTCTGTCAGTGGCCAGCAGTGTTAATGGGTCTGCAGTTGTCTAGTTTGGGTCTTTTTTCAGACTGGCAAAACTGAAACAAAACACGATATGTTTGTAAAAAACGACAGAGCAGAGTTAAAAATTGCAATAATTTGATTACTACATGCATGAGCTTGCACATACGCAATCAGCATGCATTAATCTGGGAATCTCACTGTGTCTCACCAACCACCGTCCACCTCATCAACTGCATCTTCTCATTCTTCTGACTCCCTCATCGCGGCAAGTTTCATCACACAGGTCTCCAGCCGCAGAACCTCCACTTGTTTACCTTCTACCCTTGGGGTGAGTGAGAGTCCATCAGCTGATACGAAAGTGGACATGCCTGCTGTTTTTGACTGATATTAGATACAAAGCACACCCCATCTTTCTCAATCCACCATAACATCTCCGCCTGCACCTCTCTCACAGTCCAGCAGCTTGTCGTGTTCACCCTACTTCACCTTCTGTCAGCACAGCGGCCAACCCTCGTTTATTCAGTTGTGCTCATGTAAAACATTATTTCTTCCTATACATGCCAAAACTAAGAGCTTGAACTTCACCATCTTCAATCTACTAATAATAATTATAATAATAACCTTTATTTATATAGCTCAAACATACTCCGCATAGCTTTACAAGTCAGCAGTTCATATCAAACATTCAAAAAATACAAAGTTTATGATAATCAAACTATTAAAGCAAAAATAATGATAACCCTGCTTTTCAGATCTTACAATCTGCAATGAGGTCGGGGTGACACAAACTACAAGGGCTTATTTACAATGATGGTTCCAACCATCTTGAGGAAATGGTGGGTAGATAAAAGCAGCATGGTGGCTCAGTGGATAGCACTACAGCCTTGCAGCACTGGAGTCCTAGGTTCGAATCCCACCAAGGACAACATCTGCAAGAAGTTTGTATGTTCTCCTCATGTTTGCGTGGGTTCCCTCCGGGGTCTCTGGTTTCCTCCCACATTCCAAAAAAACATACAGATAGGGAATCTAGATTGTGAGCCCCTTCGGGAACAGTGACGATAATGTGTGCAAACTGTAAAGTGCTGCGGAATATGTTAGCGCTATATAAAGATTATTATTATGACACTTTTGGGTACAGTTGAGTTTGATGGCAAATTATGTTCAGAGAAGTAGGGAATAGGCTATATATTAAAAGGACATTAATTAGGGAACATGATAGGCCACCCTAACAGAAGTGTTTTAATGGAGCACCTAAAAATGTGTAAGTTGTGGTTGTACTGATAATTTCATGGGAGAGAAAGGGTAAGAGGTGCGTTATCTAGGTAGGTGAGTTGAACAAAGACCGTATCACTATCAGTGGTGTTACCGTCTTTGTGTGTCTCACAGGTTTAAAGTTGTGAGAGGCCATGAAAAGTGGCTAGAGATAGAAGCTGGGAAGCAGTTGGGGAGGTGGGTCTGTTGAAGTCTTCCAGTTCCAATATAAAAATTAGCAAGTCTGAGGACATGAAGTGTGGCAGCAAGGCAGAAAAGTGATCAAGGAAGTGAGTGGGTGAGCCTGGGGGATTGTATATGATCGTTACACAGAGGCAGAGGGGATGTTAGACCCTGTTGCTGTGAACCTCCAAAGAAGAATGGCATCCAATGGGCCTGTATTTATTTTCTAAAAAAACAAGATTGGTGGTGGCAGCGAGGAGAGTGGGGTTATTGTGGAGTTGCAAATGATTGTACTGCGGTATATACACATATTTCATGTGATGTAATCGGGTGGTGGATATGCCGTATTATTGTTTTTAGTTTTCCCAGTGCTAATTATTGTGAACAGCCTGCAGCCTCCTCAATTTGTTCGTCGCCCAATCGTGTAATTGTCTGGATGATAGGGGCCAGCTGAGAGCTCTTTGCTCCAAAGAACACAGCGGGTGGTTCTGTGTGACGCAGAGCCTGTGATCTCTGTGATTATTGGACGGCCAATCCAATCTGTTGGCCAAGGAAATGCAGCCTTTCTGCTTTGTTGCTACAGATGGTTTCCGAAAGCTGATGGCCATCGCAATCCACCAGTATTAGTTGCCCACTCACCATTACTTCTCTAAGAAAGATGTGCCTGCGCTACACCAGCATGATGCAGACATCACCCATTCCCTGAAATGTCAAGGTGCATTTCAACACTGACAACTGGATGAGCAAGCATTGACTAAGCACTGGGTGACTCTGATGGCTGTAGGTGCAGTCGGGGAAGGGGCTGCTCTTCAAGTTTTGGAATACCTAAGGTTTACAGGGCGCTTGCAAATGGAGAACTAAACCACTGCACACCATAAGAAGGACATCTAAACTACTAGACAACAGGGGTTGGAAACTAAACTATTAAACAGCTAGGGTTGAAGAACGAAACAAATACACATCAGAACATGAATAACTAAAGTAATAGAAAACAGTGGTTGGATAACTAAAGCACTAGACAGTGGTGTCACTATGACACCAAGACGTTGAATCCTCAAAGCTTGCGGGACATACCTCTGTATCTAATAATAACAATAGTAATCTTGATTTTTATAGCGCCAACATATTCCGCAGCGCTTTACAATTCAACAGTTCATATGCAACAGTCATAGCAAAGTTAACAATAATACAATAATTAATGCAAAGATAATGACGACACTGCTTGTAAGAAAGTACAATCTGCAATGAGGTGGGGGTGACAAAGTACAGGTGCTTATTTAGAATGATGGTCTTGAGGAAGTGGGGGATAGATAAAGGCTGCATGAGCAAGTCACCTGCCAATATTTATAAATCCTACAAAATACACAGGAGCAGTAGCCCTCAAAAGGATAATATAAATGTAGGTTGAGTACATGAATAATGTACAAAGAATCTTTATTAATCCAATAACCTCACATAATAAATATATTATATAATGAGACGAAATTACAATAGCACGACAAAAAGTTTCAATATTTGTAGTACTTTTCGGAGCCATGGAGGATTAGGATCAGAGAAATAGAGAATGGACTATGTATAAGAAAACTTTGATTAGGGAACGTGATATCCAGCTCTCAACAGATGTGTTTTTAGGGAGTGCCTAAATCTGTGCAAGTTGTGGTTAGTCCTAATTTTTTGGGGTAGAGCATTTAAGAGGATTGGTGCAACTCATGAGATGTCTTGGAGCCAGGAGTGGGAGGTACACATTAGAGTGAATGTTAGTCGAAAGTCGCTTGCGGAGCCTCCTCTACGGCCTCCACCTGCGCTATAAAACTTTGCCTTAATGAGACACATGTTCCAACGCTGCAGAGAGAATCTCCCTCACCTCCATACTGTGCAGCCAGGGCTCACAGCATTCGGGCAGTGTTTAAATTAATATGCCTTGGAGATCGCAGTTATACAAATTAAGAGTTGTGGACAGCTATCCATGTTGAATTTGAGCAAACTTCACACACGTGGCTTGCATAACTCTCATCCTCAACCTTATGGTACAGCAATTCCTTCGCCACTGTCCAAGCCTGGATGTGCTAATGCAGAAACCACTGTCATTATGTTCTCGCTTCCACCATTGCACTTAAGTTGGTATAGAGATCTTTCAGCCTACTGGTTAACCAGTTGATATGCGATGTGATGACATGGTGGAATTCCACTCTGTACATGTTGCAGCGACTGTGGCAGCAGCAAAGAGTCCAGTTGCAGTTTGTCATGTCGCATAGCCTGGGCCAACACAGTACAGACGTGGCGCATATCATGTTTACAGAGTGGGCACAGATTAAGGACCTCTGCACCCTTCTGCACAATTTTGAAATGGCTATTAAGATGGTTAACACTGACAACGAGGTCATCAGTATCACTACTCCAGTCATCTAGAACTTAGAGCAGACTTTGAATAGCCTACGGGAGGAGGTGGTGGTCCCCGAGGAAGAAGCAGAGGAGGATGTGAAAGGGATAACATTGTCTCAAAGTTCCAGATTGTCGTCACACTGGAGGGTGCCAAGGGAGGGTGGATTACTGTGAACGAGGGGGGCTGGTGATAACAGATAAACTGTTAGTGAAGGTGCAAGATCCAAGGGACAAATGGAGGAGGAAGCGGTGATGGATGAGCAACTGTCAGGAGATGAACAGGATAATTATCCCCTCTCTGTTGTTTGTGGTTGGTGGGAGGGGACAGAGGAAACAAGCATCAGTGTTACTTAAGGTACTGCCACACTTAGCGATCTGGTTAGCGATCTCAATAACGACGCAAGCTAATGAGATCGTTGGTGTGATCTCTTTTAGGTCGCTAGTAGCTGCCAAACAGGAGATCTCATTAACAACTCATCAGCGGTCAGCGATCTCTTTAACGACTTTGGCGGTCGTTAGGATGTCATTAGCATGTACTGAGCGCTTCTGATTCATAGGAATTTCCAGCATCGCTCCTGCTCTCTGCGTCCTGCTAGCCTGCTTTGCAACTTCTGCGATCCTCTCTGTGACGCAAAAGAGAACTTACAGATATTGCGATCCATTCCGTGACGCTAAACACCATATGCGTCACAAACGGGGTCGCTCGTCGTTCGCAAAAGGTGCCAAACACAGCGATATAGGCTCACCAGAGGGACACCAACGATCAAAAAACGGTCCAGAACGCTAGTGAGCGATCAGCGACATCACAGCAGGGGCCACATCGTTGCTACATGCCACACACAACGAGGTCGCTAACAAGATCGCAAAATAGTGACGTTTCAGTGATCTCGTTTGCGATCTCGTTTAGTGTGGCATACCCTTTAGCCACCAGCACAGCATGGGCTTGGATCTCATGGTAGATCCCAACATATGCCATCTTGTTGCACTGCAAGATGATCACTGTATAGTTATGATTCATAATAGTGCTGACAACTTGGTTGCCACTCTGTTAGATCCACATTATAAGAACAAATTTTTCCAGATGCTTCCTGCCCTGAAATACTGTAGACCAGCAATTGCAGGAGTATTGAAACACGCTTTTATATTACTTTAAGAGAGGTTTTCCACAAAACAGCAGTGAGGCACACATTGTTCATCACATCTCTAGACTTCCAACCTCTGGAACGTCAATTCGTCAACGACAAAACATTAGGAGCAGCAGTAGTGTGTAAGGGAGCCTGTTTTGCCCTTGTCCAAGATGGAGTCTAGTCAAGATGGAGTCTAGTACTTCGTCCTGCCCTTGAACTTTCTGTTTGCCTTGCTATTTAAGTCCGGGTCGGGAGATCCTCCTTGCCTGAGTATTTTGCTGCAGTTGGCTTCTGAGCTTCCTCCTGGTCTGTTACTGGAGTTTGTGCTGCTGCTGCTTGTTACTCAGTGCTCTTCCTCTCCACTTTCAGCTGCCTTCAGTCATCTGTGCGGTTTCCTGATCCTGGCCGGTGTTACTTATTGTGTGGAGCTACTCATCTCTGAAACTGCTGTGGTCAGTAAGAGATTCTGACATCGTTATCACTTCATGGACTGTGTCTGTGTAGGCTGCGTTGCTGGACTTTTGCAGGACTTTTCAGCCCAAAAGGTACATTTAATAATCTTCTCCTGCTAATGCTCCACCTGTGTAATGCTGGACTTCTACGTTTAAGTGCCGTGTGCACTCTTGTTTCATATTATTTCTGGATTTCTACGTTCAAGAGAAGTGTGCACTCTTGCTTCATATAATTGCTGGACTTCTACGTTTAAGTGCCATGCGTACTCCAACGTCATATTACTGCTGGACTTCTGCATATTAGCTGTTGCGCCCTGTTATTAAGTTTGCTGTATATTTCTGTTTTGTGCTGTGCACTTCGTTACTATTGCAGGAAAATCTCTGTTAGTTTTTGTTCCACTTCTTGCTTTGATAAATACACTTATTTGGTCTCAGATTTGTTTTATCCCACACAATCAGATTCTATAGTTCCCACTTAATTGTTACTTATTGTAAGTGGAAGAAGGAATTTCTGTGAGCCCTTTGACAGTTAATTTAGACCTGCTCACGCACCAGCACAGCAGAGTCCAAGTCTTACACATGGTGAATGAATGGAGAGTATGGTGCAGGAGTATCTAGAACTGAATATCAATACCATCAGGGAGAGTTTGGACCCTTTCACATCTTGTTCTTCCAAAATGATTGATTCACATGAGCTCACCTCACATGCCTTGGATAATTTATCGTGCCCATCAGACAGCGTTCTCGAAGAACGTATCTTCAGTGCTGCTGGTGGTATCCTGATGGATAGTGCAGCTGGCTGTCACTTGAAAGTGTATATCACCTAACTTTTATCAAGAATAGCAAGTCATGACTCTCCAAGGACTTTTGCACCCCAATCACTGACTGTACAGACTAGGTGATATTGCATTTTTAAATGTGCTGCATTAATGTCACGTAACTACACTCTGTGATATCTGTAGTGTTTCACTATCTGTAGACTTCTCCCGAATATCCCCCATCCTCTGGAATTCTTTGCCCCAACACGTCCGACTATCAAACACATTCGGATCCTTCAGACGGAACCTGAAAACCCACCTCTTCAGGAAAGCCTACAGCCTGCAATGACCTTGCTACCTCCTCACCACTACCGGAGATATTGCCTCAACCAACACCGGAACTGCTGCAACCCCCCGACCTACTGTCTCCTGCCTCACAATCCTGTAGAATGTAAGCCTGAAAGGGCAGGGTCCTCTCCCCTCTGTATCAGTCTGTCATTGTTAGTTTGTTTACTGTAAGTGATACCTGTAATTTGTATGTAACCCCTTCTCATGTACAGCACCATGGAATCAATGGTGCTATAGAAATAAACAATAATAATAATAATAAATCTGTAGTGTGTCTTCTGTGACTGATGCTGCTAATGTTAACACAAATTTATGAACAGTCATGGTTGGTCTGCATCTGCTGGTTTGGCTGTAATGGAAGACTTGTCTTTCCCAATTATACTATTTCTATTCTCATGACATTTATTCCACTTCGGTGGTATCATGCCATTTTTTAAAATGTTAAAACTCCAGGTTGGGTGTTCATCAGCTGGATTGGGTGTAGTGGAAGACCTGTTGGTCCCTATTATACTATAACTAATGTGGTGAAATTGATTCCACTTTGGTATTATCTGCTAATAATTTTTGGAAATGTAAACACTACTGGTTGGGTGTCCATCTGCTGGATTGGGTGTAGTGGAAGATCTGTCATTCACTATTATACTATTTCTACTGTGGTGAAATTGATGCCACTTTGGTTTTGTCTGCCAATAATTTTCTGAAATGTGAACACTCCTGGTTGGGTGGCCATCTGCTGGATTGGGCGTAGTGGAAGACCAGTCAGTCCATATTATACTATCTATACTGTGGTGAAATTGATGTCACTTTGGTGGTGTCTGACAACAATTTTTGTGAACACTCCTGGTTGGGTGTCCATCTGCTGGATTGGGTGTAGTGGAAGACTTGCAGATTCCCATTATACTATTTCTACTGTGGTGAAATTGATGCTACTTTGGTAGTGTCTGAAACTAATTTTTGAAAATGTGTAAACTCCTGGTTGGGACTTCTTCATGCATATTGCCTGTAGCAGTAGGCCTCCGAGACCGTTAGGCCTCCACTTCCTTGAACTCAACTACCCGTGTTACTATCCTTAAATTTTTCTGACAATGGTAGTCTACAAAACTGATATTTCTGCCACGCGAGTGTGGCTCAGCATGAAAGCAGGTAGAGGTGTTGCATGTGGTATCAGGGCTCCCAGCAAAGGAGGCCTACACCGATCCCTCATCCATCTCGTCTTATTGTGACGTTCGATTAAAAGCTGTAAATGCTATCCCAGACCCTGATACCTCATGCCTGGCTGCTTTCTGCAGTACCATGCTACAATTTGTACTGTGGGTGAATTGAGGCCACTTTCCTGGTATCTGTCCCTCATTTGATGTGTTCTGGCATAATTTGGGGTCGTTATAAGGTGTTGTGTATGCTTTTGTTGTTGCTTCCCATTGACATGAATGGTGTTCTGTTATGTTCTTCGAATATTCAACAAATTAGTTGGCGAATATTGCAAATTCAGCGATCGAAATCCGAACTAAACATTGAAATATTTGCTCTTCTCTAATTATGATCAGTTTGTACCTTTTACTGAAGTTCTGCAAACAGTTCCAGACACTTCCAAAAAA
Source organism: Oophaga pumilio (assembly GCA_009801035.1). Lineage (NCBI taxonomy): Eukaryota > Metazoa > Chordata > Amphibia > Anura > Dendrobatidae > Oophaga > Oophaga pumilio. Next base: position 18,933 of record VIAB01029917.1, read on the forward strand.
TTCACATACAGGGTTTTAGTCAGGCCTGCATGGTGAGAGTTCAGTTTCTCTGCTGTGAAGTAGTGTAGCTTTCTTGTTAATAATTATACCTCTGGTAAACGATTCCTTGGATCCCCAGGGGTCCAGTGTAAACAGTTGCTGGATACTTGATTCCATCCAGAGAGCATGCAGCTCGAATCCTGAGGAAAACACTTTCTCTTGCAGCAGTGTCCCTGATTCTATGAGCTGCAGAGCTCTTGGGCAAAAGCACACTACTGCTCGTTATATGAAAACCGAGCAGTCTTTCAGTTTAGCATGGACCCTAGAAGTCTCTGTGCTCTAGTGTCTGATACCCTACCTCCTGAGCAGTTAGTCCTGGCAGAGAGAGCGAGGTCCTCTCCTCTGTCTGTTCCTACCTCTTCCTACATCTTCACTGCTCTGCACATTGCAACCTCTCAGAAGCACCTCCTCCCCCCGAGGGATGGTGCACATCTCCTGGTTTAGGCAAAAGTGCACAATCTCTCAGTAAGGGATTGAGTAAAATGTGAGGATGTAATTATAACAGAGAACTTAGCCTTCACCATAGCTGGCAATACAGATAAATTATATTACACAAGCAGGTATTTTGTGCGCTACAGACATGGGTGCCTGAACCGCATTGTGTCAACTGTAAAGGCTGAAAGAGGAGGGATAATACTATGAGCTTGTTTTTCTGGAATCAGCCTAGGACCCTTATTCCCCAGTGAAGAGAAATCTTAATGGTTAAGCATATCAAGGCATTTTTAAAAATTGTAGATTTTAACTTTGTGGTAACAGTTTTGTTAATGCCCTCAGTTTTGTTAATGCCACTCATAGCTCTGATGTAACTCTATCGAACACTTTTGTGATGCACTAGAACTGACATTGAGAGCTTGATCTCCTCTCCAACATCAATGTTGTAATGCCCACGCCCAGACTGGCGCTAGCAAGGATTGTGGTCCCAACATGCCACAAACCAGATTTACCCTGGAGGGGATTGACTAAGCAGCTACCTTGGTGTTCACTGGTGCCTCTAGTGGGGAGGTCAGGCTTGTGTGGGAGGTAGCTGCCAGGTACCACTCAAGGATGGCTTCTGGCAGTAGCAGCTGATCCCACAGGGGGACAGGAGTCTGTAACGACAGGTGCAGGCAAATACTGGCATGCACAGCTGACACTCTGGCAGGCAGGCAGGCACAGTTCAGACTGGAGGAACAGGAACTGTTTTGGGAAGGACTAGGACACAGACAGGTATGAGTGGGATACAGGGAGAGGAAGGATCCAGCTCAGACTGAATGAGTAGGAATAGTTTCTGGAAGGACTGGGACACAGGCAGGTACAACACAAATACAGGAACAGATAGGACCCAGTTCAGACAAACAAGGAACTGCAGATGCGGAGCAGGAGCAGAACCACGGATGCAGAGCAGGAGCAGAGCCGTAGAGGCGGAGCAGGAGCAGAGACACAGATACGGAGCAGGAGCAGAGCCGCAGATGCTGAACAGGAGCAGAGCCGCAGATGCGGAATAGGAGCAAAGCCTCGGATGCGGAACAAGAGCAGAGCCGTGGATGCGGAACAGGAGCAGAGCCACGGATGCAGAACAGGAGCAGAGCCATGGATGCAGAACAGTAGCAGAGCTGCGGATGCAGAACAGGAACAGAGCCGTAGAGGCGGAGCAGGAGCAGAGCCATAGATGCAGAACTGTTATGTTTCGATAGCTGAGGAGAAATTGCAAAAATAGCCAAAGAAGCAATACACCAGAGAGGATGGAAACTATTGGATTGCAGGACCCTAAACTAACCGCAACACTACAAGTAGCCGTGGAGCGTACCTACGGTGATCCTAGACACCTCGTCACAGCCGGAGAGATAGCTACACCTAAAGGCAGAAAGCTGAAAGCTATCTGCCCCGTAGCAGAATCCCCAAAGAAATAGGAAGCCCCCAAACATGTAATGGCGGTTATACAAGTAGAAAATACGAACACAGACAGAAAATAGAATGAGCAAACGCTGGGGCCCAATCTGTCTAGATAGAAAAGTATAGGAAAGAATTCTGACTGCAACCCAAAAAAACCCTGACAAAAATACCAACACTTCTGATTAACAAAAAACCTGAGATCACACGAACTCTACCACCTAAATCAGATCTCTGGTGTAACACACAGCAATTCAGCAAATAAAAAGTGACATAGGAACAGAGCAAAAGTGCAAACACAAACTGAGCACAATTGCAGCGCTAGGCCCCAAAAGGGGACCAGGCTGAAGTCCACTGCAAAGCAGCAAACCAGCAATGAAAATCCAACCAGGGGAAAGAAAATAGCAAATCACTTATCTGAATCAAAGCAGGAATGCAAGCTGAGCTCCAAGCAAGACCTGAAGAACAATTGATTACCGGCAAGGCTGAAGGGAGTTCAGGTCACTTTTATCAGACCATTCAGACCCAACTGAAGGCCATTCAGCAATTGGTTCATGACCATCAGCAACCACCGGAGGGAGCCCCAACTCCGAAGTCGTCTTCAGCGTATTCACAACACAGAACAGGAGCAGAGCCACAGATGCAGAACAGGAGCATAGCCCTAGATCAGAGGCAGACAAGACCAGATTCACATACTTACAATAAAATAGCAAGTTAGCAAGTGTATATGAAAGTCACTAACGTTATGCAGAGACAACAAAATAGAAATAGCTGCTGGTACAGATACTGCGAGTTTAAGGAGTAGTAACAAGGATAAACACAGCATGGTAGTGAAAGCTCCAGACTAAGATGCAAACAGGTTCAGGGATAGGACTTGGTTCAGATAATGACAGACAAAGGTACAAGTTCAGGATACAGGTACGGACCTGGGTATACAGCAACCAGGGTAGCAGAAACAGGAACGGACCTAGTAACTCAGCAGTTGAACACAGACTAAGAGAGAATGTTGCTCAGGCTTCTTCCCATTGGTGGAGATGCCTTAAGTACCAGGTGCCTCTTGGCAAAAGGCTGTGGACACATTAGGAATGCGCACACTGTCTCTTTAAGAATTAGGAAGAGCAGGTGCCACCGCACTAAGCATACAACCAGGAAGTAGGCACACAGCAAGCTGAGGACATGTAGTTTACAGCATGAAGCAAGCAGAGGGCAGAACTCATTGTATGGTCAGGAGAGGTGAGTAAGTCGGGGTATCTGCATGGTGGGGGATAAGAAGGGATGGTACAAATGTCTGACCTCACACATGCTCTTCTGGATGATAGGGCAAAACATATCCCACAAGAGTAGAAGGTGTTATGGATTTAGAAAGAATGTCATAAAGTTTCCTATAGATGTAATATAGACTTGCCCTAACAGTTTGGGCCATATAATGTATATTTGAAAATATCTATATGCAGTTTAACTATATTATTGAGTTATTTTGTGCTTATTTTGTGTCATTTTAAGTTCTGAAGATTAATTAAGGTTAAATTGAGATCAATATTTTAATTTGGCATGGACATTAGCTAATCATAATGCTTAGATATTCTCTTGTTATGGCTGGTACAGCTCTGGTTAAATGATAGAGAAAATCCATGGACTAACCTCTACATAAACTTCACATAATAGTACAGACAACAGACTCCTATTATGGCCTTTTGAAAATGGAGAAATGCCATTGTTGCAAGACTCAAAGGTTCTTGTTATCAGTAACTTAATAAAACCTATAGTCCTCTGCTCCCTTAAAAGTGAATAGAAGAGCAGTGCACCATTATGATACTAAATGCTTAGTCTCTGCTACCCTATCCTGTTTTATTACAATCTTCTTTTATGCATTTGTTCCTTGCGAGTGATGCATTGTACTTTGTTTTAATTGTTCCATAAAAGTTATAGTTCAGTAATCAACTCACTTATTCCGCTATAGCAGATATCATAATTTGCTGTTAGAACTATTTCTTCTCCAAGAGACAACATAATAATAGCTATGTTAGATGCACCTGTGCTTCCACTGTGCCATATTGTCCAATATTTGATTGACTATCCATTTTTCATGCCAACTTCTCTGCCTCTATCTTTAGTTATTTTCTGACATGTTCCAGGAAAATAGTAATTGTGCTGAACAATTTGATTGGACTGGAGATGGAAAAATCAATTTGAGGCAAAGAGAATTTATCTTGAGTTTGATTAAAAAAATTCGGATTTGCACTAACTAGATTATTAGAGATTTGCTTTATGCAAAACCCACAAAATATTGAACATCTGCCATTTTGCTGGATTCAACTGGCCAGAAAGGGGTTAGAAAATTTTAAAAAATTATACATAACTCTCTCCGTCCTCCATAATCTTTACTCCTCAGCCAGTCCTCAGAGTTCCGGCATGATCTGCGGGCTTCTTGATATGTCCTATTTAGTCTCAGTGCTGGAAGTGCTGAAGACTGACAAAGAATCCATGAAGTAGAACAAAGATATGCTGTGACCGAAGACCAGACTGGGACTATGAGAACAGTGTGAGGAGTTGCACAGAGAATGTGATGGCTGGGTAATTTTTTTTTGTTTTATCCTATGTGTACCATATGTCATACATGACTAGTCGTATCCTATTGCATAATGACCCAAATAAATTACTGGAATAATTTAAGCAAATCTGAAAATTGAATTTTTTGCAGTTATGCTCTTCTTTAGATGGAACCAAAACTTCATTCTCCCATCTAAAAATGCATGGATCCATTTTTCCAATAAATTATATTTTTATTTTTATATGAGCTTTCCTTATAATCGTTTATATCATTGTTGCTCTTCTGCACATGCCATGCAATACAGATATATCAGTCATATGAAGAAAAATAGTGAATAGATTGTATAGAATAGTGAATAGATAGAATAGCCTAGAAAAATAGTGAATAGTTCCTAGAAATCGCCATACTATGCCATGATAAGTTGTTATTGGTGTTGGACGAACTTGAACAGTAAAGTTCAGGTTTCGTACCAAACACTACTGTTCGGGCACAGACTCTGAATATGGACTTCTCCAGGAAGTCCGTGTCCCTGCTCAGGTTAGGTACTCTGAAAAATTGGTGTTTTTCACCCTGTCATCTGCATGACAGCGCGAGAAACACCGCCGGCTCTGATCGGCGGTAAGATTATTACTGCTGGTCACAGTGCCAGCAGCTGCGACTGGTGGTAAACTGTTTACCTTTGGTCATGAAGGCGTCAGCTAATGAGAGAGTACCAATCCCATCAGCCTATGCCTGCTGCCGCTAATAACAGCAAGAGCAGGCGTGGCTGATGGGAGTATTCATCAGCCAGCATCTGTGCTATAAATAAATAAATTTAGAATACAAAGGATGTGGGGTCTTTCTATTTTTGATAACCAGCATGACAAAACTGACAGCTGCAGGCTGCGGCTGTCTCATGCCATAATCCATGTTTGCAATAATTGATTTTCAACCTGGATGGTGCCAATATGCGACCATCTAGGCTGAAAACTACAGGAGAATGAGGTGCTGCAAGCAAAGCATCAGTAACTAGTAGTGACATCATCGAGGTTAAAGCAGGTCACTGAGTCTGCGTTCACTGCTCCCTTCAGTGTGAGCCAGGCTGATGAACTGCGGCGACCTCAGTTAGATCACAGCTAGCACCGTGAGAAAAGTCTCACTGTGCAGCACTGAACTCAGTGAGTTCCCCGTAGTTCACCGTAGTGAGGTTGTTACCTTCATGACAAGGCCAAAGTTTACAATTCTATTGTTAGAGGT
>VIAB01029923.1:0-14770 GCA_009801035.1 Oophaga pumilio
TGCTTCCATTGTATAGCGACAGCAGACGCACACCTATTGACTGCCTGGCCATTGTGTTTTACAGTTATACACTGTTCTGCTTCTGACAGAGGTGTCATTGCTGGCTCTTCACAGTCAGTCATTTTCTTGCCTATGCCGTACTAAATCTGTACTTTGGGGCTTTTGCTTTTGTTTTTTCCACTGCCACTGCACAACCACACATCTCCTGGCTGCCTGCCTACTGTGTTTTATAGTGCTAGACTATACTGCTGCTGGGGTTGCCATTAAAGAAAACCTCTCAGAAGGATTGTGCTGGGTAACCTACAGGGAGTGTCAGGTCGGGGCCATTATACTGATTAAAATGATACCTTGGTTGATTAAATCCATCTTGTTGCTGTTGTTTAATCTTTTTCAGTTTTGAGTTAATGATAAGCTGGTGCGCTGGGGCAGTCTGTGGGGGTCTCCATGTTGTGCTCTGCTTAGCTATTCATAATGAAGACTACAGACAGACCTGCCCTCTATTTTACATACTGAATATTATATGTATTGAAAAAAAATCACATTCAACAGTGAAAAAAAAAGACTGACCATATGCACAGAAAGCCATGTTTATTATGCCATGTATATGCTCACTCTTTTTGGTGTTTTTTTAGCTATTTCTTCTAGCAAAGTCTAGGCAGAATTCACCTGAAAAAGAAATTGTAACCACATATCCTTAGAGAGAAGTGTCAGCCACAAGTTTTTGAAATGACACATTTTTTAAAAATGTATGAGTGTTTTATTTTATTTCTTTTTTAAGTAACTGATATGATTTGCACTTGATCTGCACGCATACCAAAGCACTTGCGCCATTTTGTTTTCTGACACTGATAAGTAGATGCCACAAGGTACAGTATATATACTACTCATTTATTATAGTAGCTTAGCAAAGCATAATAAATGCATTAAAAGTAGAGTATGTCAGCATATCACAATAAATACATTGAATAATTGAATAACAGCAACAAGGATAAAATAATTATGTCAGATGGACAGTTGTGTATGATGGGCTAGACAAAATGTCCCTCAATACAATGGATGCACTTTAATTTGGGTTTGGGGGAGAAACCTGTTTCTGTGTGACAGGCTGGGTATTTTTTCCACGTTTGAAGAATAAATCCATGGTTTGAACAATGTGAAAAAAAGTCTGAAATTACTTTTAGGAGAGCACTGTGTCTTCATAAAATTCAAATTGATGCTGCAATATGACTTGACTCATCTTGGTTAAAGTTCAAAAACTGGTGTTGTCACATTATCAAGAAGAAAACTGAGGCACTATTCGAAATGAATGTTGGCTAGCATCAATCCCATGATAAAGGCTCCCCAATAATGTGTTTCTCTAACAATAATAGAAATCACTGGGCACCTTTCACTGCGATAAGGATTACATTGTGTAGCTGTGTTACTATAGATATTCCTATAGCTGTGCCATTGAGGAGTGCTATTTCAGCTGAGCTTGTTATATAGCCCCATCTAGTGAAATAATCGGCATGTGCTTCCTCCTCCAGAAAATGAGAATTCCTGAAGGTAGAAGGACTAAGAAATACATCGCTACCACTGTGAGCAAGATGAGAAAAACAATGACCCATGGCTCCAAGATGGAAGACACCATAATTCTTCGAAATTAGCCAAGACCCTGTAAAAGAGACAAGAACAATATTTATAACTTAGACTTTTCTTAGTACAGGTAGTGACATAACACATGATCATAGTGGCATTACAAGGAGGTGCACAGGCGGGAATGACATCCATACCCTTATTTCCTACTGCTTGGGTGTTGAAGTAGAATTTAGTAGAATTAATTTAATTATATACTGAAGGTTGGTAATAAACACCAGAATCCTCCAGAGGGAAACTGTCACATTCAAAAACTTTATTTACAGGCCTCGCTCATCTTTTTTAAGTGGGAGAACTTGCACAATTGGTGGTACTTTTTTCCCCCACTGTACAGTGCTAATCAGCAAGCAAATTCCATTGAAAATATATTTGGCTACATACTGGAAGAGGGGATGAAAATGTAGTTATATTCTCTCTGCAGCTGCTTCTTCCAGTCATTGGGATGATGCAGTGGTTGTAATAGTCACTAAACAGAGGTTTCACTGCAATCACTCCTCCTGCTTCTTGGTTGACAACCTGCTCTGCACATACATACCATAAATGCTGCAGAGCTGGTTGTCAGAAAAAGTGCTGGGGAGAGATCAGTGTGCCCAGTTCCCTGCATTGCCCCAATGGTTGGAGCGTGCAGCTGCAGGGAAAATATTGCTTGCAGACTTACACTGTTTCTGCAAGTAAATAGTACTTTTGGAGATGAAAGGTTCCTTTTAAACAAAGCTTCTAAATAATTGTTTTTGTAGGTCGTTATGAAGGGAAAAGCAAAATTCTGTAAAGCTCATGCTCCATTGCCAACTTCTCTTCTGGTTAATAAGCACTGGAACATTACAGAAGTTTGCTCAGCCCTTAGTAGGTCGATGCAAAGTGGATCTGCACAGGCTTACCCCTCAATTTCACAGGCGCAAGATTCACAGGGATCTATAGATGATGTAGGATATGTCATTCACATCAAACAAGGCAGGAGGATGGCAATTCTGCTGATAGGGGAGGCGCAGACCACTGACGCCCATAAGACTGACCGTGCTGATTGGCATACAGCACGGGCGTTGGTGGGGTTAATATACAGATTGATGGACAGTGATAATAGACCAGTTTAAGGTGGCGGCTTTAGTTTATATTAGGTAAACCTAATGACAGGTTCCCTTTAACTTTTTCCTTTGTGCTCCTTCATAGGTACTTTGTTGCATAAATAGTGTGGTTAAAAGAATACTTATGTTCATTAAGTTCAATCAAGGGATGAGAAAGGATATGAATGAATGGAAGAGGGGATTGGTACATTTTAGAAATTTGCTCCCCCCTCTATAGATTTATGGTTAGGAAAAAAGCCATCATGCATGAACCAATCAGGTAAAGAGATAATTTTCTATTTTTATCTCGTGCAGCACAAACTGGTAAACATTAAAAAAATCGCTTCATAGCTAGTACAAGTAGCAGCAAAGAGCATGCCTTCTTAGCGCCTGAAAGAGCGTGGCACAATATATAATTTTTATTTAAAAAACATCTTAAGGCAACAGATATTAGTAATGGTGCTAATGGGAATGAAGCTGGCAATGATATTAGTGCCAGTATTAGTACTTTCAAACTTTATTTAAGTGATGCAACTCATAAACACTGGCATAAGAGAGGGACATTTAAATACAAAGGTTATTCAGCTGTCCAGACTCCAGTGCCGGGCTTTGTTTCTACAGCTGGCTCCCTCTGTGTTAATCCATACTGGGTTACTATGGTAACCTGGCATGCACTTCTGATGTCATCATTCAAAGCATTTTAAGAACTTAGACTGATGAGTATTCAGGTGGTAGCACACACACCTACCACATTCTTTTCAGAAGTCAAGCCAGACTTTCCAATTGTCTGGACTCCAGCCCGGTCAATCATTATCTAGTCAGAAGCTCCTGAGTACTATATAGCATCCTTCTAATCTCTTTTCTTATATACAATAAATAAAAAGTCCCTACCCCTCCCTCTGTATGATTGCATCAATTTTAGTTTTGTACCACCCCTTTATCTATACCTAACTCTATTCCTGTGTGATACCTGCTTATCTGATTGACTGCTCAACTCTGTTGTCTTGTGTGCTGTCTGCACATTTGACTCTATAGCATCTAATATTTGTAGCTCCACTATCCTACATATTCAGAACTACCGGCCCTCACTGTTCCATGTATTTCCTGGCTTTCCTGCTCTGCTTTCTTAACATCTCTGGTCTTTGCTTATCACCAGGACCTTCAGCTTAGTGAATCCACCTCACTAGGGGAGCCCATCACAACAAAGCAATACATAACTAATATAATCTCATTATAATGAGTACATGTGTGTTTCAGTAGGAGCCTTTTGTATTAGTTTGGCCTTAGTGGATTTATGTTGAAAGATTTACGCTGATGTGAACTGTCTGGAGAATTTTTTAACAATTTAGCACATTCATTGGAGTTACACTGAATAAAGAATTCACAGACAAATCAATCTATTTTGATAGCTAAAGATAAAAGTTTCAACTACTTTTAAAACACTCAAATGCTGAGTATTACATGGTCAACTTAGTCTATAAATTAGCTTTTGAAGAAGTGTATGGCTTATTATGAGACACTGTGACGTGATTGTAATGCTGAGTTCACACATCTGTATGTCATGTTCCTCATAATTCAGTATAGACCGGCCCCAGTTCTCCCAACCAAACACAACAGGCTCTGGTCAGGAGACCTGTGCATCATGTTCCCTACCAGACCGTGACACATGTGGGAAAACAGCATTTGCCCAGGTTTACACAATATATGCTAGGACTGACAGCGGGCCGGCCATCTTGTACTTACAGGCTCTATTACCACTACCTGCTCTCCAAACCTGTCAATCATCCCACTAGCACTGATTCCAACGATGATTGCTTGCCACACTACCTCTGATGTATCAGCGACAAAATCCTGAAGACGACCAGGACTCAACCATCCAAGCCCTCACTTTTATTTATTGACAGCTGATGTAGGATGCACAAGGAATTAAGCAAGCCAGCAGCAGAAACAATACTGAATGAATAAAGAAACACACAAACAGTATACTGACATATACATGTACATGATGAAATGCATGAATCATAATTTCATAATCAATAATTGTAAGCAGTTATCCAATGTAACAGAAAACCAACTGCCAGAGCCATGCTTCAACTTGTAACTTTCAGTCTGGTGGAGGTGTAACCCTCAATATTATCCACACATACCAGACAATAAATCACATAATGCTCATCTGAACCACAAATTTCTTCCACAAAAATAGCAACCAGGTCCACAGCCCCCATTCTCAACAAAACATCCTAAAAGCAAAGAACACTTGCTGTGCAGCCGTGTGTGTGTGTAATCTGCCTAAGCAGATCTAGGCAAGCCATTCAGTTTTTCTTGGTTCAGATGCATAGCCTTCTCTATGCCTTTTAATCAATGTACTGTTTAAAGGGAATCTGTCATTAGGATTAACCCTCTTAAACTGTCTATATAGGCATGCAGGTCATAGGAAGCTAAATAAAGTGATACCCTGATATCTGTTATTCAGTGTCTTATTCCAGGGAAATCCATGCTTTTCTTATGTGGAAATGAGCTAGTCAAGACTATGGGCCAGATACTGATCTACATGAGACTCCGCCTCCAGAGATTATTACAAATGATAGGGGGTATTACTAGTGTGAGACATGTAACTAACACAGAACAGTGGAACTGAACATTGTCTCCTTTACAAACATATTTGCTGCAGCTCTCACAGCGCTGCTGCATTGCAACAATATTGCATCACTGTCTGCCTGCGAGACGGAAGCTGAAGCTGAGAACCTGCAGATGTGTCAGTTATAATCACACACAGTTCTACCATGAGATCAGGAGAGCAAAGAGCGTCCATTACATATCACACTGGTAACGCCTCCTTTAATTTATAACAATCTTTGGAGACCGAGTGTCATGTAGATCAGTGTCCTGCCCATAGTCCTGAACAGCTCATTTACGTATGATTAAAATGTGGATTTCTCTGGAATAATTCATTGTGTGACATATATCAAGCCTCCATTATATTCAGCTTGAAAACGGGTTGCTGATTAAAATCATTATTTTCTTATGCTAAATATGGTTCTATCCAAAGAAATGTGTGCAGTCATCATTACTTTGAATCAAAAAGCCTTTACAGGCAGGGACATTGCTGCTTGTATGATTACCCCTAACCATTTATTGGATCATCAAAAAGTTCAAAGAGAGAGGTTTTGATTGCTGTGGAGACAGTTTCATGGTGCCCAAGGTTTGGAAGTGCCAAGAACATCTCTTAAAGGGAGCTCAGCCACGAGATAGGTTCATCATCATAACAAAGCTTACTTAGGTATGGCAGAAGGCAGGACCAGTGCATCTGCAAGCAGACTGAGCTAAGGACTTTTGGAGGCTGGCATGGTATCCAACAAGAGCAGCATAAAATCCACTTCTGAGTTGGAAAAACATCAATGACTGACATTCTGCAGGAAGCACAGGAATTAGACTGCAGAGAACTGGGATAAAGTTATTTTTTTATGAAGCCCTCATCCTGTTAGAGACATCTGTAAGAATGATTGCCTGAAATAGAAAACGTGAAAACTACCATAAGACCTGTGTCGTATCAACACTAAAGCATCTTGAGGTTACTCATGTGTGGGAGCTTTAAATCCAAGGGAGTGGGTTCATTCACAATTATAACTAAGAACACCGCCATAAATAAATAATCTTCCAGTAGCAACTTCGCCCAAGAATCCTTGAGCAATTTGGTAATGATTTCAACAATGCTTTTCAGAGCATGATGGAGACCCTATCATGAGGCAAAAGTGATAACTAAGTGGCTTGAGGAACAAAACATTGGGACCATTGCCAGGAAACTCCCCAAATCTTAATCTCATTAAGAACCCGTGGTCAATTATCAAAAAGTTTGTGCACAAACAAAAATGAAGAAACTATGATGAGCTGCAAGCACTGATTAGGCAAGAATGGGTTGTCATCAGTCAGGATTTGGCACAGAAGCTGATATCCAGCTCAAAAATCGAAGGGCAGAAGTCTTGAAAAACAAGGGTCAACAGTATAAATTTTGGGTCAGTCCATAAATTTCATGTATATGTAAATAAAGGTTTAAAATGTATGAAATGCTTATAATTGTACATCAGTAACCATGGAAACATTTGACTAAAATATCAAAAACACTGATATAGCAAACTCTATCAAAATCAAAATGTGTCATTCTCAAAACTTTGGCCATGATTGTACTTGGCAAGTACAGCTTGGTGTCTTTAGAATGTTTTAACTTTGTTTGAGGACACAGTGTTCATATAATAACCAAACATTTTGTATTGGAATTTTTTTCTCCTGATTTCTATTTCCTGGCAACGTAGATTTTAAAATACTTATGACTGTTTGCCTAAGCTAAGACATTACAAAGGTATTAACTTGACTAATTCTTGCAAAACAGTTAAAGGTGTTATCCAACTTGAAAAAAAAAGGAAAACAGGTGAAGATCGTAGAAACCAGGCAAAAAAGAACTCTACTCGCCTCTCCTTTTTCGTGATGATTCAGTGCAAACAGTTGTACTTTCCTTTTTTTTTCATTGTACGAAAATCTGACAGCTGCAGAAAAGCAGTTCTCAGTAGTCACGTTCCATACTACTGGCACCTTTGGTCATGTCCCTGAGCTATAATGTAAGGACTAGAGCATGGGAACTCACTAATTGCTTACAAGGCTCACACACTGATTGCTTATAAACAAAGATAATGAGAATCTCCAGATTTATATTGGTAATTGGTAATTTTGCCCACTTCAAATTGAGACAACTGAGAAAAGCAGTTGATAGTTGACACCTCACAATGCCAATGTTACTATAATCTCTTTATTTGCTGTGTCAATTACAGTGTTTCCCTGTCAGTCAATGTTGTGGAAAGTTACTGGGAAATAATATGATCTCTGAGATATATAACATGTATTAAATGAAATTGGATTCCCATTTTTTTTCTATCAGGCTTTGGTTAAATTTGTAAAATACAAAATGCACTCAAACCGTAAGAATTGAGGGTCGAGTTGAGAAGAGATCCATGATAAAATTAATTTTATTTAAACAAGGATTAAAAACATAGTTATAAGCAGTAATGTCACAAAGTGACATTGTTTGGGCAAAATGGTAAAGTATGGAGGAAAAATTCATATGAAAGAAAGGTAACAAACAATTTTGATGGTACTATAACTTCGAATATTTCTCCATAGTAATAATAAATTAAATAAGCAAACTAATTGACGGAGACCAAGGGATACACTGTATCCACTCTGATAGCCAATGCAAACTTCTAAAAAGGTGTCTTCAAAATATAAATATACAAATACCAAAATAAGACAGTGTATTTAAGGATTGCAGTGCAGAGTAATGTATTTGACTAAGTCATGTGTAACTCCACAATCCACAGTAGGATCAAATCAGAATGAAATGGAACTTATTGGTAAAAAGACAACAGTTCAAGAGGATTGAGGTACGAATAAAGTGCTCAGTGCATAAACTACCTTGAAAAAAGTATCGGTTGTTCCTGGTGGAAGCTAATCGCCAGTGTCCCCTCACCCCAACGCGCGTTTCGCCACCAGCTTCTTCCGGAGGCGCATTTTGTGTTTAGCATGGTCTCTGAAGTTCCATAATAAATTTAAACCGACTCTTGTGGTTAATATATTTGGTTACATTTCTGTAGAAAACCCAAAAATGAGGAGATGTTGTGATATATGCCATGTGATAAAAAAAAGATAGTTGGTACTTGAAGGGCTTTTCCTTCTCAGGACAAACATTCAGGAAACAGTGCAGCTTCTCGAATACTAACTGTAATGTACAAATTGCATACTTGTGCTCATATGACAACCACTTGAAACAGTATGCAGAACTGAATCTTTACAGTGTGCCTATTACACAACTATTACTATTTGGCAAACTGCATAGTTTGAGGAAAGTTTGCCATGGGTGGAAAACACCTTTAAATAGGTTATGATGCACTCCCTGCATGCACGTATTAAATGTTACTGTCAGAGTTAGACAGCTGCATTTAAAAGGTTAACAGTCATGGTCATAGTTAGACAGCTACGTTTAACAGCTTAACAGTCATGGGTTCCACTCCAGACTGTTGAAGGCACATTATGGTTGGTTAAATCAGCCATCATCTACAGAAAAAGATGCAAGCTCAGAGTGGGATGCCGCATCAAAGAGAGACATGACTATTGATGTGCATGTATTTCAAAGGTCGTGAAGGGGCTAAAGGATAATTTCTCAGAATGTGGTGACCTGTGTGTGTACACAAGGAATAACACTATCTTTGGTCTTCTTTGACTTATATCTGGCATTTTCACCAGTTTTTCCCACTGCATTAGTTGCCTATGACCCCTACCACCACTGATAGTGCAGGTGACTGGTAACTTAGGCAACAAAGCAGTAAACTGTCAAATTAAAAATTACTCCATTCTTGAGAATAGAATTTTTTTTTAATAAGACGTCAATTGCAAAGTTACTTGTTTTGACAACCATTTTGCAACTTAACCCATGGAAGAAGTTGAGAAAAGTCTTTTAACCCCTTCACAGCATGCTGTACAGCTCTGAGAAAACTGCATTCCCGCAAACCACAGGACATGTGCAGTGCCGCAATCGCGGGGGATCACACTGAGCGATGCCGTGATCGGGTAAGGGTGTCAGCTCTATGTGAGAGCTTACACCCTACAGCAATGCCCACAATTTGTGCTAGCACAGATTGCAGGTGCTTAACCACTCTAATCCTGCTTTCAATAGTGACAGCAACATATTGTGGCTTCGCACAGAGAGTGGGCTCACTGTGTGCTTCCTCTAGCACAACGCAATGAAATGGCATTGTGTTGATGGTCTCCATGGTGACCCCCAGCCACAAGATGGCCATGGGGTTCTTGAGGGAAGGTGGCTTGTCAGTGCTTGTTGAGAGCACAAGCTGACATGCCTCCTTCCCTGCAGGTCAGATGCTGCTCTGATGCTCTGCAGTGTAGAAGCATTGCAGAGTATCAGATCAGCGATCTGTTACTATACAGTGATGTCCTATCCTCGGACAATGTAAAAAAAATTATTAAAATGTGTGAAAATAAAAAAATTTAAAAATCCCCAGATAAAGAAAAAAAAAGAAAAAATATTAATCCAATAAATACATTTATTTATGTAAAAAAAAAAACCCCAAAAGTAACACATATTTGGTATTGTCGCATCCGGAACGACCGGCTCTATGAAATTATCCCACTAGTTAACCCCTTCAGTGAACACCGTAAAAATATAAAATAAAAAACAACAAAAAAAACAATGCTTTATCATCATACTGCTGAACAAAAAGTGCAGTAAAATGAGATAAAAAAGTAGATAAAATGGTACCTCTAAAAATTTCATCTTGTCCCGCAAATAAAACCCACCACACAGCTCAATCAGCGGAAAAATAATGAAGTTATAGCTCTCAGAATAAAGCAATGCAAAAATAATTTTTATTTCTATAAAATAATTTCTATTGTGTAAAAGCGCCAAAACATAGAAAACTATATAAATGGATTATCCCTGTAATCATACTGACCCGAAAAATAAAGCTGCCTTATCAATTGTACTACACGTGGAATATTATAAAGAAAAAAAAATGGAATTACTGTTTTTTGTTCATTCTACTTCCTAAAAATCAGAACAGAAAGCAATCAAAAAATTTCATATGCCTGAAAATAGTATCAATAAAAACGTCAGCTCGTCCCGCAAAAAACAAGCCCTCACATGACTCTGTGGGCTGAAATATGGAAAAATTATAGCTGTCTAAATATAGGGATAAAAAACTAGTTTTTGCCCTAAAAAGCGTCTTTTAATATATGACAACAAACAAACATAAAAACCCAATATAAATCTGGTTTTGCTGTAATTGCACCGACCCAAAGAATAAAGTGACCATATCACTTATATCTCATGTAGAACAGCATAAAAAACACATAAAAACAATTCTTCACTTGCTGTTGATTTTTTTGCTTCACAAAGATCGCAGTAAGGCTAGGCGCACATTTATCCTGCACTCTGCGCTGAGCACTTACATCGGGATTTCCATGTAACTCTCTGAAATACGTGATTCAGACGACACCCCTGGTGAAAGATTCAGTATAATGAGGCAGATGGAGGAACTGTGGACGCCATAGGATCTGTGATCTGATGGTGTCGCTCTTTTTAGGTGTGCATGAAAGTGCAGTTGACCACAGTTTTATGCACTTCTCAAAAGAAGGTCATCGCTGAACAGAGGCCAGACAGAGCCCAGAGTAACTCTGCTACCTCATTATAATGAATGGATCCCTTGGGGTTTTTTGTCTGTCATGTCACTCAGAGATTTAGATGTAAACCCCTATGTAAGTGCTCAGCATAGAGCACCTGATAAATGTGATCCTAAATGTTATGTAAACTGTTCCTAACAAAATCTTCAACTCAATCCACAAAAACGCAGGTCCCCACTTAGGTCTATCATCTGTTAATGGAAATATATCGTGCTTCTACGTTACTGGTAGCTTAGTCTCTTGAAAAGTGAAATGGCTCCCTGCATGTCACGGGTGTGTCAGGTGTGACAGACAGTCATCCTGGGTCGGCTGTAGAAGTTCTTTGCGTTTAGCTCAAGCATCTTCTTGATTTTTGCATCTCTGTTATGGAGCTATATCCTTCTCCCTCTAGGACCCAATAGTTACCTCCACCTTCTGCTGCTAATCACACAACTGTGCTGAAGGTTTAAATATATTCAATTGTTGCAGCATGGTGCAGGTGTTAGCTAATACTTGCCTCAGTATTGTTGGAAGTTCTAGCAGTTGGTTAGTGTCTTTCCCTGAGGACCCTGGCAGGATTGCTGGAGTGACATCTTGTCTTCTCAAACTAAAAGTTTTCCCCATCTGTCTTCCCTCTTTGTCTTTAGTTTTAGTGGGGACTGACTAGTGCTCACTTTGTCACCTTCCTATGCAGGGCATATCGCTAGGGTCAGGCAGAGATTAGGTTCCTGCTCGATGATAGGTGCAGAACCTTTGTAGGGACATTTAGGGCAGACAGGGTGATTTTAGATCTGCATAGGGGTCTCCACTCTGCTCTTTCCTAGTGTTTGGGCTCTCCTTTTCTCTTTTGTTGTTGTGCACTTACTTATCTTTCACCCAGTGTGACATTTCCCCTCAAAAGAAATTCATCAAATTCTGAGCTCCCAAATCCAAATGCCTCCTTCCTTCTGAGCCTCCATGTGTTTAAACCACATTTAGCATCCACATGTTTGGCATTTCTGCAGCGATGAGAGCCTGCCTAATTTACAGGTGTGTCTTCAGAGACATGAGCTGGGCATGTCGTACTGGTCACTACAACGTACTGGTAACTACAATGTACTGGTCACTACAATGGCAGTTTGCAATATTCACTCGGCAACATCCACTACTGCTTGTTTCTGGAAAAAACCCATTGAGTCAAAATTGTCACTACGCCTGTAGATAAATTCCCAAAGTGGTATTATTTTCAAAATGGGATCACTAGAGGTGGGACTCTGCTTTTCTAGCACTTAGGGGCTCTGTATATGGAGTCCACAAACTATTCTAGGAAAATCTGCCCTCCAGGATGCAAATAGCGCTCTGTCCCTCCAGAGTCTCGCAGTGTGGCTAAGTAGTACTGTACAGCCACATATGGTGTATTGCCACATACAGTAGAACTTGTGGGACAAATTATGGTGCCATTTTTACTCACGTCTTGAGTGAAAATGTAAAATTTGGGGCTAAAACTAAATTTTGGCGGTAAAAATGAAATTATCTTTTCTTCACTGCACAATGCTATAAAATTCTGTGACACACCTATGGTGTCAATATGATCACTGCACGCCTATATGAATTAGTTGAGAGGTATAGTTTGTAAAAAGGGGTCACTTATGGGGATTTTGCTGTTCTGGCACCTCAGGGGCTCTGCCAATGTGACATGGCACCCTCAATCAGTAGTGTTCCTGCTGTTATTAAAAGCGCCTGAGGTTAAGGGATTCAGAGATATAGATTTCAGCCCAAGAGAGTATTCACATTAGGTTCACATACAGATGAAGACTTTATTCTAATAGAGGATTGGCATTAAGCTAGGTCCTGGAAACAAGAGTCGCCTTAAAGTGGCTTCCAGGTACACATGAATTGGCCAATTTATGCGCTAAGCATTCTCAATTTTTCATATTTCTATTGCAGTAATGCAATCCAATTTTCATATTTCATATTTGCATGCTATGGCGCTACAGAGTGCTGCCTTTTTTGTTTGAGTGTATATGAATTGCTGACTCTAGGTAAGCACCTGTTCACACTTAGTTTATGTTTGGATGTGACGGTCAGTTTTTTGAATTTGAAAAGTAGTTTTAGACCACATATTTGATATCAGTGAACTCAGGAGAAATTGCACAACAAATTTGAGGTCCATTTTCTCCTGTTACCTTTTTGAAAATACAACATTTGGGACTAAAAAAACATTTTTGTGGGAAAAATGTGATTTTTTTTTTATTTTCGTGGCTCAACATTATAATCTGTGAAACACCTGGGGGTTCAAGATGCTAAATACACATCTAGATAAGTTCCCTCAGGTGTCAAGTTTCCAAAATGGTGTCACTTGTGCGGGGTTTCCACTGTTTAGGCACATCAGGGGCTCTACAAACACGACATGATGTCCGCTAATTATTCCAGCAAATATTACATTCAAAAAATAAAATGGTGCTCCTTCCCTTCCGAGCCCTGTCATGCACCCAAACAGTGGTTTTCCCCTGGATATGGGATAGCAGCATGATCATGAGAAATTGAACAACAAATTGTATGGTCCATTTTCTCCTGTTACGCTTTTGAAAGTAAAAAAAAATAGATCTAAAGAAAATTTTGTGAAAAAAAGTTAAATGTTTATTTTTTTCTTTCACATTCCATTAATTCATGTGAAGCACCTGAAGGATTAACAAACTTCTTGAATGTGATTTTGAGCACCTTGATGGGTTTTTACAATAGTATCGCTTTTGGGTATTTTCTGTCATATAAGCCCCTCAAAGTCACTTCAAATGTTAGGTAGTCCCTAACGAAAATTATTTTGAATATTTTGTTATAAAAATGAGTAATTGCTGGTCAAATTTTAACCCTTATCAGTTTCTAACAAAAAATAATGTTTCAAAAATTAAGCTGATGTGAAATAGACATGTGGGAAATGTTATTCATAAACTATTTTGTGTTATATGCCTCTCTAATTTAAGGGCATAAAAATGAAAAGTTTGAAAATTGAAAAATTTTCTAAATTTTCACAAATTTCCAATTTTTTCGCAAATATTTAAATGTAAGTCATGTCAAAAACTTTTACCACTATCATGAAGTACAATAAATCATGAAAAAACATTCTCGGAATCAGTGGGATACATTGTAGTATTCCAGAGTTATGACAGTGTCAGAAAGATGAAAACAGGCATTGGGGTGAAAGGGTTAAGCAACGATTTCCAAACTCAATTTAATTTTTTACATACTAGAAAGAGCAATTAATTTTCACATGCTAAAATACAATACTGTATTTTGTTATCTATGTCAAGTACACTCATTTATAAATTGCCTACTGAAATGTTATAAAATAGTAGGTGCAAAATTCACAGATTTTGCTAGAAAATACGAAAAGTAGATTTTATGTCAATATGAGTTCTATGAACTTACTGTTTGCACTAATTAATTAATAATTCATTATTTATTTCATATAAGGTCCAATTTTTTTAGTTTCTCTTATAATAATCAGATATGTACTCACCTGTTAGCTAAAGGCATTCAAAGACTCATGCTGTGCATTTTCTATAAGTTTTAATTGCGGCACAGTATGTTGGCTTGCTCTGATTGGTGGTCTTCTGAATACAAAATAACTTATAACGACTCTATCTATTACCAACAGAAGTAGGGTGCCTTAAGAACAGGGTTGCCTTTATAATACATGGTATCTTGTGCTATACCTGATGTTATGCTTTTCATACAGGTTGTAATGTCTTACAGTGCACATATACACAAACCACATAGTGCTCATTTGAGAGAATAATGCAGTATGTGTACCATATAATAGTACAAATTGGTCAATAATTAGTGTTGAGCGATACGATACTGCAAATATCGGGTAT
>VIAB01029926.1:17082-31227 GCA_009801035.1 Oophaga pumilio
ATGTTGCAGATTTGGTGCGTTTTTGCCAGGCAGATTTGTTAGATAAGCCTGAAGCAATCCTGATGCCAGCAATGTAAATGAGAATTCTGGAGTGTCATGCACTTGTTGAGTATTTTTGTCTTGCAGATTTGGTGCAGAAAATAATCTGAAGCATGTCTGTTCTCTGTGCATTTTTGCCAGCGTTTTTCACCATTGACCTCTCTCAAATCAGTCAAAAAACGCAGACAAACATGCATCAAAAGCGTGTGTTTTTGCAAACTGCGTTTTTCCTGCCAAGAGATGCTGAAATGGTGCAGAAATTTCTGCATCCAATTACTCAACGTGTGCACATAATCTAATACTCTTTAGTCACCCATGGTCATATCTGTGTAGGTGTCACTGCAGAAGATGACTCTTTGGATAGATATAGTCCAATGATAGTTTGAAGTCCAACACACGGTGGTTTAAAATCCAATACTCTTTATTGTAAATCCATTAAAATATAGAAGGTACAGAAAAGTGCACCACTAACCAAACAACACCATGAAGACCAAGGAGATCTCCAAGCAATTCAGGAACAAAGTTGTTGAGAAGTATAAGTCAGGATTGGGTTATAAAAAATATCAATCTGATGATTCCCTGGAGCTCCACCGAAACCATTATCATTAAATGGAAAGAACATGGTACCACAACAATCCTGCCAGAGAGGGCGGCCCACCAAAACTCTCAGCCCAGACAAGGAGGGCATTAATCAGAGAGGCAACACAGAGACCAAAGATAACCCTGAAGGAGCTGCAGAGTTCCCAAGCAGAGACTGGAGGATCTGTCCATATGACTACAATAAGCCATACACTCCATAGAGGTGGACTATATGAAAGACTGGGCAGAAAAATGCTTTCACTTACACACAAAATTGTAAAGCTCATTTTGAGTTTGCCAAAAGACATGTGGGAGTCTCCCAAATGTATAGAGGAAGGTGCTGTGGTCAGAAGAGACCAAATTGAACTTTGTGGCCACTAGGGTAAACGCTATATATGGCACCAAACCAACACAGCTCATCTCCTCAAGAAAACCATCCCTACAGTGAAACATGGTGGTTGCAGCATCATGCTGTGAGGATGTTTTTCGGGAGCAGGGACAGGAGAAATGGACCAAGTTGAGGGGAAGATGGATGGTGCAAAATACAGGGATATTCTTGAGCAAAACCTGTTCCAGTCTGTCAGTGATATAAGTCTTGGACAGAGGTTCACCTTCCAACAAGACAATGACCCAAAGCATACTGCTAAAGCAACATTTGAGTAGTTTAAGGAGAAACATGTACATTTTTTGGAGTGGCATAGTCAGAGATCAGACCTTTATTCAACTGAGAATCTGTGGTCAGACTTGAAGATTGCTGTTCACCAGAGGAAATAATCTGCCTTGAAGGAGCTGGAGCCGTTTTGCCTTGAGGAATAGGCAACAATCCCAGGGCAAGATGGGAAAAGCTTGTAGAGACTTATCCAAAGCGACTTGCAGCTGTAATTGTCGCAAAAGGAGGCTCAACAAAGTACTACTAAATTTAGAAGGGTGAATAGTTTTGCACACTGAAATTTTCAGTTATTTTGTCCTATTTGCTGTTTGCTTCACAATAAAAAAAAACTAATGTTCACAGTTGTAGAGATGTTCGAAACATGAACTAATGCAAACACTCAAAAAAACAGTGAAATTCCAAATTTCGACTTAGAAAAATACAAAAAAAATGTCAAAGAGTGTGAATACTTTCACAAGCCACCGTAGCCTTCCACAGCCAGGTGTCTGAACAGTCGGGACCCAGATCCTGCTCTGACCTTATTTATTTTTCCATCTGTTGACACATAGAGAGGTGAAATACAAGAGTTATGTGGTGGTGGGATGTAACATGTACTATTATTATTTATTTACTTACTGCAGGGTATTTGTCCATTCATTTTTATCTCAGGTTCTGCTCTCAGATTACATTTTAAAAACATGGTGACAGATTTCTATTTGGTTTTATTATGGGGTCCCCGGTGACTCTCCTTGCTAGTTAACTTTCCTCCATGAGTGACACTGAAGCCTGAAGAAGATATCTTATTCGTAACGATTGTTGACAATATTAATAAACAAGGAAAACATGAGAATTTGAGAGATCATACATGTATTACTCAAACAGTTAAACATTTTGCTTCCTAAAATGTTAATATTGAGTTTAAATAAAATCCTCATCTAACAAACCCATCCCTAGCTTACATTTTTAGTCTTGTATGCTTAAACAGAAAAATGATTTCTCTTGCTTTTTCTTTTTTGTTTTCTTTTTTGTTTTTTTTTTACTTTTCCGTGTAAGACGTAACCCAATGCAGCTCCCCGACTAGGAGAAACTCTAGACCTCTTAACTCAATCCCCTCCTAATTGAAGTATAGGCATTAATGGAAAATATGCAATATATTCAATTAAGATGTTTTAAAAAATAAATGTTGAAAATGTATTATTCCAGCTAAAGAGCTTTGAACACAATAAAGAGGAGCCTAGAGACCACTGATGGGAAATCTGACGCGAAAGACTAACAGTGTCCGGTGCCTGTAATAGCTGTAAATGAAGGCAATCAATAGCCCGGACAAAATACCTCTCAGTGTTAGATGTCCCTAAATGAGTACATATGCTACATCTTCATCTGAACTTCTTTGATCACAAGGAATATTACAGGCATTTCTGTCCCTTACAAAGCCTGACAGAAGACACGGGAAAATGCCATAGGCCTAGAAGGTCGAATTAACCTTGTGGTTTCGCAGCAAAGTGCAGTGGGAGACAGCGGAGGGTCCAATATTCTGAAGTTTTTTACTTGTGTAGTCAGAAAGTCTGGCCGGTATCTCTGATCCAGGCATTAGCAACCGAGGAAGAAGCGTTAATGGGGTTTAAGGAAAAGATTGGTAACCTAATATTGGAGAACCAGTGCATCTGTCACTTCTCTCTTCATTAGGTTGATTAAACTGTCAAAATGGAAGGAGACCGAATACTGGAAATGATTGTTGCACTTGATATTAAACAGCGATCGCAATTCCTCCCGTCCCTCTCCCTTGATAGTAAGACTCGGTTTAAGAAAACGCAATATGTCTTTCTTGATAGTCTTTTACTTTGGGAATATAAATTACGCACAGGGCGCCGTTTAATTACCAAATAAAATCTTGCTTAATTGCCCTATGGAGGTAGTTCAGTTAGTAAAAACCATGATACGCTGTACATGATACCATGAGGGACTGCAAAAAAAAACTAAAAGTACAAAACAATAGAAATATTGTTCCTGCTTGAATCTAGTATGCATTGTCCCTTCAGATTTAACTCTTCAATGCATTATGACCTGAATGCCTGCCATCGGTGGGAGGTAGGTGTGGCGCCACGATGCTCATTTGATAGTGATCATGGTGGCACTGTCCTTTATAGATAAAATTAGAACAACATGATTTATGGTGGCATAAAACATAAAAAGACACATGTTGAAAAATAATAGTAATACAAAATATTAATTTAAATACTAATATTTAAAGGGAATCAGTCACCAGATTTTTTCCACCTCATCTGAAAGCAGAATAATGTAGTAAAAGGAACTCTGAATCCAATGATGTATCACTTAGTTTACTGGGTGCAGCAGTTGTGACACAATTACAGTTTTTAGAAGTAGCATAAGGCAGAGCTCGGAAAGCTGTCCCGCCCCTCACCAGTCTCTTTATGTACATTGTCTATTGACAGTGAGCTGCTTATCACAGGAGAGGGTGTGGTTAGTTTAGCAGTCCTGTGAGCTGTAGTCTGGGCAGTGATAATATCCTGGTGATAAAACTTTCATTGTGTGGAAACAAGATCACACAGCCTAATAAGTGACACGTTGATGAAATAAGTGTTTCAGACCTTATCTCCTGCTGTGATCAGATTACATAACAAAAACGTGTTGACACATTCCCTTTAAGTATCAGCATAAAATACATCCCATTAGATTTTTTATCCTGCTTCCAATGCAGGGTCTCTCAGGGTTAGAAGGGAGAGCCGCCGGTGAGCGGAAGCGTCACAGCCGCAGGAATAGGGTGCCAACCTCCACTGGTAGGTAGGGTTGTACAGTAGTAGAGCAGGGACAGGCACCTCCCCTGGCTCCTCTATCTAGTGTCCTTTTGACATTTTTTACTAATGGTGATGGTGGTATTTTGTTACTTGCACCTTTTGGTATTTTTTTAGATTGGTAAAAGTTATATTTTAATGTTATTGTGATCAATGTGGAGTCTGCTCGGTGAATTTGTTACAATTGTAAACTCCTAACGCATTCTTTCTAAGCTGTGAATTCATGACCTTATACAGGTGCGAACATCAGAATGCAAAGAGGGAAAAATAGAACATTTCTTGTTTCCCAATGGACTAATATTATGGCTAGGTTATGTGGACCTTACATGTTTTTTTTCACAAATTACATTGATCATCATTCCACGGTACAGGATTTACATGTGGGGATGTTCTGGGTCCTAACAATGGGATTTCCCAAGATGTCCCTACAGAAGCACTGCACTAGGCTATCTCCATCAGTCCCCTGTACTCTTTATGATTGTGCATTGAGGAGGAACAGGAATTTGAGATGCCCCATTTTAATTAGAGTTGGTGTTCTCAGCGGAAATAAGTGATAAATGTAATTGGTGGTAAAATATCTTTGATACATTGATGACAATGCCAATTTAGGCCTTGTCAATGTAAAGGAGATAATTGATATTTACTCACTATGATTTTGTAAAAACATAGAAGAAAACCAATTGCATCAAGGTCCACAAGAAGATTCAGTGCTTGCAAGGTTATTCCCAGAAAACTTGTTGACCTCTGGGGCTCTGATGTCTAGGATCCCCCGATATCCTGAGATCAAGGGTTTAGAACCCTAAGAATGAGCCCTGCAGCCTCATCCCGAGCACAACAGTGGTGTGCATGGGCAACCTCCACTATATTAATTGTCTATGGAACTAGCCAAGCACTGCACTCAGCAGTCCCAAACACAATAATTGGAGCAGAGCTCCACTCGTGGAGTTCTAAAACCCTGATATTCAGATCTCTAGAAGTTCCAGCTATCGGACTATTAGGACTCAGTAAGGTAGCCCATATCCCATTGATAGGAGATAACTTGTTTATTTGGGAATAACTCTTTAAAATCCTGGACATAGATGTCTGGAAGACAGTGGCTGTTTTGCCAATTAACTTGTGGAACCCCCAGATGCTATTTTTCAATGGAGGCATTGTATGGTGACATCACATCAGGGATACAGACAAAATTAACACATGCAGTCAATGGGTATGGGAGATACTCCAACAGGTTAAGCTCAATTTTTTGCGTTGGTGTACCTAATGTGGACTGAGTGGTCCAAAACAAATTTGTAGTCTGTAGTTTGACTTCTTAATACAGTACAAACCTTAAACAGACTGTGAGGCAGTCAACACCACCAACATGAGTTGTCAAAGAGGCACCCACCCATCAATGAGAGGATAGTGAAAGCTTGTAGCTGTTTAAGGTACACAGTCGTCCCCAGCTACTACAAATGTTCCTGTTCTTTACAAATGCCTTGTGTGGAGTGGACACAATGATGGAGTGGTTAATTAGGGAGTGCGTAACTGGTTGCAAGTGACCTTCGACAACTTTTCTTATGTCACTACTTGGCTGTTGTCACTGTGACCAACATTAACGCTGGGACCAGAACGTGTGCTTTTTTCAAAAACTTTTTTAAGCAAGAAGAGCTTGCTGCTTGGAGTTGCGTATTTGCAACTTTCGATAAAAGCCATGATGGTGAAACCCTGAGTCGAGCATGTGTAAGGCATGCTGCTGTGTTTATTATTTTATGCTGTATTTTTGTTTTAAAGAGGACCTTTCACACAATGTAATAGTGGCTGCCAAGCAGAATAGAATGTTTTGTTTTTGATTTTGACTTTTTGTTGCAGAAATATTGTCAAGCAAAATATTTAGCAACTAAGAAGTAAATTTTTTTAAGTCCTCGTGAGCATTACCAGAGAGATTTCACCGGGGGTGTGCACTTCTTCCTCTTTCCAATGCTGACCAATGATAAGCAGGCAGCAACACACTGGAGAAAGTAGAACACACCCTCACAATAGTTTAGAATAGGCTCGGTGTAAGACAAGTATTGCCAAACAGTCTGCTCTCCTCACTGCAGAGTAATGACATGTGCCGGAGCACATCAGAACTGACTGTTATTAACAGCTTTCAGCTCTCATCTCCAGCAGTGGGGAGATTGGGGGAAATTAAGTCTTAGTGCAAACACTTCTAGTAGCTCTTTCAAATGAGCTTTATTGGCAGGACCAAATGTACATGTGTATTCCCAAAGCAAGAATAGTTCTGATAACACTGCTATACTTCCCCTCCCCCCACATTGACTGCTGGAGAAGAAGCTGTTAATTACACGCTTTTCCTATGTGCTCCTGCACATGTAATCACTGTGCTGTGATTGTGTAACATGCGAAACATGTTAGAAAAGCTAAGTGGAAAACAAAGCGAAAAGGGAAGTGAACTAAACACTAGGGAAGGAGGGAGTAGAGACCCCTAGACAGATCTAACATCACCCTGTCTGCCCTATCATCCCTACATAGGTTCCGCACCTATCAGTGAGCAGGATACTTAATCCCTGCCTGACCCTGCACCGGGAAGGCCAGGATGTGCACTAGTCAATCCCCACTACTGCTAAAGACAGATGGGATACACAAACAAGGGGGAGCACTTAGCTTGAGGAGACTCAAAGAGATACAAGGTCGTCCTCCAAACATCAGAGAGGAAAAAAGCCGACTGCTATAGCTCCAAGCCGCAGCAAGTAACTGGAAATGGAAATCACTCACACCTACTCAGCAATAAGCTAGAACTTATAAACAACTCTGTCCAAGTGTGTCAAATAGAGCTGAAGGAGGTTGCCATTGGGTCCTAAAGTCAGAAGGCCCAGGAAGAAGTCTGCAAAGCAAACAGATGCAGAGCAACAGATCCGTTAGATTATATCTCACACAGTTTTATACCATAGTGGTGGCATGTCCTTTTTCCACTGGCATGTGCTTGCTTATGATTGGCAAAGTTGTCAGCACTATGAGAGGAGGGCTACTAGAGGTTTTTGTAATTAGAGATGAGCAAATTTGATCAGGTCAGGGCTTATTCGGCAAGCTATAGCGCTTACCGAATAAGCTGCAGGAGGAACACGGCTTCCTGGATCGCTCCTGCTGATCAGCTGTTCGGCTCTGCAGTTGCATGTATCACGGCTGTTTCACTGTCACAACACATGCATGGAGAGCCCTACAAGCAGGCTCTCCATGCATGTGTCATGACTGTCACACCGCCGCGACACATACAGCTGCAGAGCCGAACAGCTGATCAGCCAGAGCCATCCAGAAAGCCAAGTTCCCCCTGCAGCTTATTCGGTAAGCACTATAGCTTGCCGAATAAACCCTGACCCAATCAAATTCGCTCATCTCTATTTGTAATGGGACTCAAATCTGCAGGACATCAAGCATTGATGGAAATAATAAACAGATGAACTGTATGCCAGTACTAGCACTGCATTATGAGAAGCTCGAGAGCCAAGAAGAACCAGAACAAGACTTATTGGAAAGTGAAGTGGATTGGATACCAAGGCAGTTGCCAAGCAACAAAACACCTGGCTTTCATATAATCCCTTCAGAGCTGCTTAAATTGACCCAGGAACCACACTGACAGCACTATGCTGCACTGACAGCATTATGCCAAAGAAAGATGACATCAGGGACTATTCCAATTACAGGAAAATCTCCCTGATGGCCCACACCAGCAAGGTGCTTCTGAAGAGCATCTCCAACTGCTTAGGCAACATCCTTGATTGAAAACTTCCTGACACCCAGGCTGGTTTCTTTAAGGGCAGTGGGACTCATGATCATTTTGTAAAACCCAAGCTGGATCATAGAAAATATAAGGGAGTACCAGAAGAAGATCTATCTTTGCTTCATTCTTTATATAAAGGATTTTGACTGTATTGAATATCAAAAGCTTTAGAATGCACTGAGTAAGGTAGGAGTGCAAGCGCATCTGATTAGGTTAATCAAGTCCCTTTATGATTATCAAGAGGCTATATTGTGAACAAAATATGGAGATACAGAATGGTACAAGATTAAAATAAGCACAAGACAAGGATGCTTCATCTCCCCTTTTCTTTTCAATCTCTCTGCAGAAGTAATGGAAGCTGGACTCTGGTGATGATTCTTCCACCTATTTTTCATCTCAGCTTTCAAATCTCCAAGCTGAGATATGCAGATGGTACAAAGCTGATGATAGAAAGAGAGGAGGATATGAAAAAGCTGATCCCAAAGTTGAAAGAAAACCGCAAGGAGATGGGACTTTATATGAACATCAAGAAGACCAAGATGATGACTACCACCAACAAGGAAGTCCACATGAAGCTCAATAATGAAGAAACATAAGTGGTTGACATATTTAATTTCCAGGGGTCCCTCATTGATCACAATGACACTTTGATAGCAGAGATCAACAATCAATTAGCTATGGGGCATACAGCTATTGTGCATACAGCTATGGTGGACATGTAATGAATATGGAAGTGCAAGTACGTTTCAGTAACTATCAAATTGCCTGATAATTTCCATGGTTTTCCCACATGCAACATACGGTATGATTGTGAGAAATGGACATTGATGAAAGCAGATAGTAGAAAAATTGATGTTTTTGAGTTGTTGTGCTGGAGAATACTTCTAAGAATCCCATGGACAGCTAGGATAACCAACAAAGATGTTCTTGATAAAATAAACCGAGAAACATCCCTGAAAGGCAAGGTCACCAGACAGAAATGTATCTATTTTGGGCATATGATGAGGGCAAATTTATTAGAAAAGGAGATGTTACCCAATGATGAAAGAAAACAAGGGAGTAGACATGAGCGGATCAGGCGAAATTCAAATTTGCCAGTTTGCGCCTTTTTTCCCAGGAAATTTGACTTGTAAAGAAGTTATTCCAGGTGAATTTAATGTCTTTTATTATGCTCTGGGGTTTATCCAGACTCAAAACTAAAATTAATGTAGGATGAAAAAAAAGAGACTTTCTCATAGTCACCTCTCTGACCTCTCTGCTCCTCCCTGTCCTGTCCTTGACACATCTTTAGATCACCACCTTTCATGTTGAAGTCTCCAGCCCTCTCAAATGGGATGGGACTTCTGGCTCTGATGGGGCCTGCAAGGGTTTTGTAAATGAGCGTGCAAGGCCATGACGCACGCCATGACGTTATGACCTTTCCTGCTCTTGGGCATAAGCCTCCCAATACCCTCATCAAAGTCAGAAGTCTTTGGACTAGCATGAGAAGCCCGATGATTTCAGCATGAGCAGAGGTGATCTGAAGTTGGAGCGATGACCGGACCGGTCTCACAGAAGGGCCAAAGGTGAATTTATGGATTTTCTTTACATTTTGAAGGCCTTTACGAGTCTTAAAATGGCAGCTAGTGGGCCACCATTTAGCTGATTGAACATGGAAGTGCGTTACAAAAAATCAGCATTTTGGCAAATGCAATTTTTTTGTGAAATTGGAGTAGAATTCAATTACATGCAAATTTATTTGCTCATCTCTACAAGTGAGACCAAAAGCTTGTCTGCTGGACACCATCAAGAATGCGACGGGAAAGAACCTCAAACAATTGTAAGAAGCTATTAAAAACAGGGAGCATGGTGAAAAAACTGACCTACGGAGTATCAGAGGGTTAGACACGACTGAACAGATACAATCAGAGTATTATATGTACGTATATGTATTTTTTCTGAAATGGCTGAGATTTTTTTTTAGTTTTTTTAGTATTACATTTGTATCTATTCTAGATTTTCAATACTACCACTTTATCAACTGCATATTAATATTATTTCATATTTTCATATAGTTATTTTGTCTGATTTTTTTAAAACTAATGTTTACATCTATTCTTTTGGGAAGGAAGCTCTTGGCTGGATCCTATATTGTATAGTCTGTATAGCTTTGTAGCTTCAGTTGGGTCTTTGCCACATTACTTACATCTGTGCTCTGCAGTAAAGAAATCTCCTTTAGGACAGAGAAGGCTGTTATCACATCTGCCTTTAGCTTCCTCGCCCCCAGGCAGAATATGTTCAGTGTGGATAATCTTTTCCTGTTTCTACCTGTTAATCCTTTCTTCATTTCCTGTTGTCTTACTCGATAGTATGAACACAAAGCATTGTACTCATTTCATGGGCCATATAATAAGCATAATCCACATTAAGCTCTATTAATTTATTAGTAAGTGATAGATGAGGATTTCACTTCTGAAATGTCTTTTGCCTAAATTCATAGTATATTTATATTAATAGAAATGCAGCAATTACAGTTTATATTTTGTAGAATTTTGTAAATAAAAAAATTTGTTCAAAGTGTTCTGTAACTCTGCAACCTGTCCGAGGCATTCAGTAACTCTGCTATCTGCCCAAGGTGTTCAGTAACTCTCCTATATCAACTAGGTGTTCAGTAACTCTGCAACCTGTCCGAGGTGTTCAGTAACTCTACTATCTGCCCAAGATGTTCAGTAACTCTACTATCTGCTCAAGGTGTTCAGCAACTCTACTATCTCAACTAGGTGTCCAGTAACTCTGCAACCTGCCTGAGGCATTCAGTAACTCTACTATCTGCCCAAGGTGTTCAGTAACTCTACTATCTCAACTAGATGTACAGTAACTCTGTAACCTGTCCTAGGTGTTCAGTCACTCTACAACCTGTCCTAGGTGTTCAGTAACTCTCCTATCCGCATGAAGTCTTCAAAAACTCCCCTATCTGACCTAGATGATCAGTAAGGGCTTGAACCCATCACTGTGAAAAAAAAAGTTAAAGTTCCAATTTCAGTCCTGCGAAGTGGGACGAGTGTCATGCAAGTGTCATGTGATTTTCATGCGAGTACAATCCGATTTTTTTTAAATGGTACATACGTATGATATCCGTATGCAATGTGTTTTTCTCATGAGTTTTCAATTCTGAATCAGCCTGTTATTGTAGGGCATTTTAGTATGCTAGCCCTATATAAACGCCTTCAGCAACATGTGTGATGCTGAGCACATCCATATATTCTTCTGGATATAATTGACAGAATTATCATTTTTTGGTGTGGCCATCAACAACCTGAAACTATGGCAGGTATAAATTTGACTTGGATCCTACAGAGAAGCTCCTTTTCAACCGGGTGTAATCCCGGGAGTATGATGTTGGTTATTCCCCCCCATTATTGCTCCGAGTAGGTAGCACAGGTTTTGGATGCATCCAATCCTCACCCAACTTCCATAAGGGGGCATTTTATTTGGCTCTATGCACATCTACAGAGGCATCCTGTCAAATTTATATCCTACTAGAGAATGTCGCTGGAGACTTTGACATTCAACTGGATGAGCTTCGGTCAGGCTTAACGTATTAAAATACACGATTTCGCCTATTTTCTTTATCTCAAAAATACTTGTAATTTCTTTCATAAAATGAAAGAACTAGCATATGTCTTGTTTGTCTCACTATTTTGGCTGTGAAAATAAAGAAGATACAGGCTTCCTGTTATTGTTTCCGTTTTGAATAATGTATACATTACCTTAATTTAAACTGTTTTTCCATTTTAGGTTCCTTTCCATGGGAGAGTCTTATGCTGCCCTCCATTTAGACTTTGTTCTTGGGTGAACAACCATCTCCAATATTGTGAAGCACACCTGTTCACAAATCTGGGATTGCCTAAAGTAGAAAGTGATGCCAGAGCCAACCCTTGAACACTGGGAGTGCATCTCAAGGGGGATGTAGGTTCCATGTCAGTTTCTCAATTGTTTTGGTGCTTTACATGGTAAGCACATCCGGGTCAAGACGCCGCCAAACTCAGGGTCCCAATACTACAATTATAAACAATTTTTGTTCCGTAGTGCTGTTGGTGTTAGTTGACAGCAACTACAAGTTTGTAATTGTAGATATCGGGGCCTAAGGAAGAATTGGAGATTCTTGAATCTTCAATTCTTCCGTAATGGGTCAGTGGCTTACGAACAAATGGGTGTGCCACCTCCAAAGGATTCTCCCTGGCTCAAGTAGGGAACCAGTTCCTTTTGTGATTGTGGATGATGAGGCTTTTCAGCTCACACGCCATGTGATGAGGCCTTTTTCTCGGCTTAGGATTTTTAATTACAGGCTAACTTGGGCACGGCGTCTGGTTGAATGTGCCTTTGGCATTTTGACCACTAAATGAAGGATATTGCTTACTGCGCTCCAATTAGGTGAGCAAAATGTCAACGGTGTCATTAAGGCTTGCGTAATACAACACAATTTTACCCGTATCCACGATTTGCAGTGTCTGTGGATGCTGAGGGAGGATTGGCTAACAATCCTGGTCCAATTGCACAGGTTTTTCCCAGATGCAGGGATCTTTCAGGCCTCAGAGTCTGTGAACTTCTTGTGGACTATTTTCTGATGCCAGAGGGATCCATACCCTGGCAAGAAAATGTAGCCCCATGATGTGTACAATATGATTTGTATTGATTATCAATGTATTATCAATAATCATACTATGTTGAAACATATTTTTTACATTCATTTACTCAATGCACAGAGCACTTAATTATAAAAGTGACACTTATTTTGATTAGTAAAAGAAACGTCCTTTTAATAATCACAAAATGCTAAAATAAATTTTTGGCACAATTAACATTTTTGATAAGTTGTAAGTGATTGTAGGATAATGCACGCATTAGTTTATAACTGTAAAAAGGAACAATATGCTGTGATGGACCCTTGGCGACCAAACTGTGTTTGGGTGGATTGTGGCCCATAGAAGGCATGTTGGCCATAATGTTTGTGTAGGAGCACATGATGGCTGACTTCCTGGGTGTCTATTTGGTCTGTTTGATGTTATTACAGGAGGTCCTGTTGATGGTGGATAGCCAATGGTATTCTGCTGCCCTATGTATGTACTTTACACATGGGTATGAGGATGCCCATGACTCAGTAAGAGGTACAGTGGAAGGAGAGTGTCCGGAGTCAGAAGTAGATGGACCCTCAGCCGACACAATGCTGGATGCATGCTGGCTCTGAGTCAGGGACCAATAGGTTCTTTCTATGTACCCAAATGGTTGGAGGAGGTGTAACATGGTGGATTTTGTTTGTAGCCTTAATTTGGATAGTTTTTGCAGAAGATGTTGTGCTAAATTATGGCAAAATGCTTCCTCACCGTCGTCACATATTGTTCTGGATATGTAGTCCATCACCCGACTATCAATCTACCTTCTTGTTTCTAGTTTATGCGAGTCCATCCAACTCCTGAGTCGCCGTGGTAATACGGTTGACAGGGGGGAGATATCTAGGACCAAGGTTGGGCTGCTACTCCTGGCCTGCTCTTCTTGCTCAGTGACAACCTGGGCTTGGGGTACTCAGCCACGCTCTTCCTCCTCAAATGGGCCAGGAATATCCTCCGCATATGGGCTCGGTTGCGATTGGCCAGGCTGGGCTTCAGAGGTTGTCTCCCATTCCCGTAAGTTGGATTCTGTTCTATATGTGAAGTAACACAATTTGAAAGAATTCTCTTTCATTTTTTTTCATAATGGTGCAGCAAAATGTTAAATATAAAAAAACTTATTGTCTTAAATCCAAGACAGATGCCAATAAATTTAATCTGCTCATATACAGATAGGGCCTTTTTTTGCTGGCCCCTGCACCACTTTTTGCCGCTGCTGTCGCACACTTCTCTATTGATCCTGACAGCTTCGCCATCTCTGTGTTACATCATTCACTGCAAGAAAGGTTACAATTTATTTACGAAAAGTTTACATCTTATTCATAATGGTACGATATAAATTGTAAAAGGCCTAATGTTAATTATTATTATAAACAAATAAACATTATCATCAGACAATTGCGTTACATCACATGAGAAGAAAAAAAGAGTAATTTCATATGTAAAAGAAAAAAAAAAAAACACTCATCCCTATTTGGACATGCGAGATATTGTCAGCATTCGTTGGGAATAATTGCCGACATACGGTATATGTGTCCAGGATGCGTCCTTAATATTTCTGTTTTGGTAATTGGAGTCCTGTGGGTCCCATAGTTGGGGCCGCTCCTGAACTAAGACCAATACCATTTCCACGTTTAGGGCTCATACTCACTGGCGAGAAAT
>VIAB01029930.1:0-21323 GCA_009801035.1 Oophaga pumilio
ACCTCTCTACCTCATATATTTGGTGCGTTCCGCAGACCCTAAAACACATAGCCTTACAACCCATTAACCTATAGCCACAATGTGGTCATTTATTAGCCTGTTTACACTGGCAGACCAAAGTAAACAATGGGCGCTGTGCAATCTGTAATAAACTGCTCAGTGTGCGTAGGCTGCCATTGTTCTCGGCAGTGAAAGTTCTGTTTATACAGGGCTATCAATGTACAAGAGCGATGATGTTCTGCACTGCACAAAAGATCATTTTACCTGATGAATGAGCATTTTGCTTGTTCTGATAGGTGTCACATCTCCAACAGAACCTGCTCCTGCGAATTATGTTTCTGTCACAAGTCGCTGCCGTATTCACTCTGCAGGCAGTGCCAATTGGAGAGCACCACACCCTACTAAAGTTTATAGCTTGTTGCTGGAAGCTATAGTTTTAGTATTTTCCAGTTTAAATCTCAGTTTATGTTTCTGACTATTTTTATGGATCCTGATTTTGTCCTTGATGTGACCTCTCAGCTCTGACCCTGCATGGCGACTATTCCTACCTCTGGACTGCAGCCATTCCATGGTTGCATTCTACTGGGTCATGTTGTAAATCTAGATCCCTGTACAGGGGTTAAAGGTAATTGGGATTTCTCTGGAATCTGCCAAATGGAGTGACTTTTGCCAAGTTTGTCTGGAGTAGAATTTGAGCCTGTGGCCTCAGACAGGCTTTACAATAGGCAGCCTGAATATACTGAAAGATAATTGTGAGATAAGCGTTATTAAGAATACTCGTTTACTATTATCTTTCAGAGTAAATGCATCATAAAGCTTGCTTACGTTAAAGAGCTTGAGAGAGGTTGGATGGGACCTCAGAGTGTTATACTGGACTTTTTAGGGCAACTTGGGTATCTGCAACTAGCAGCCTTTTATTTGCCTTGAAAAAAAGTTTTGGTTACTTTCTCTTAAAAAAAGATTTTACTTGTGCAAAGGAATCTATTTTTACATCAAATAAGTCATATTTCAGTAAAAATTGCCTTGATGTGCCCTTTTGCTTACTTTCATAGTTTTCAAGCACTAGTGATAAGCGAGCATACTCGGTAATGCTCAGTACTCGCCCGACCATCGCTGTACTCGCAATGCTTGCCAAGCATTTCCGGGATTGTTTGGTGGGAGTTCGGGTCCATGCCCTGCATGTTTGGCGCTCTTTAGAGCACCAATCAACATGCAGGGATTGTATGCCACGCACTATAATGCTGCAGCCATGTTGGTTGTGACATTACAATGATTGGCTGGCCACACAACGTCATCAGGTCTATATTAGACCTGGTGCCACCATGCTTGTCACATTCAGCTCCGGAATCAGTTAGTGTAGGGAGAGTTGCTGCCGAGATAGGGTCAGATTTGGGGGTTTCAAAGATAGTGTGGTTATACCATAATTGAATACACAAATCCAGCTAAATCAACAGTCCTTCTAAGGACTAATTACGTGGTATATAGATTGCAGTGCTAGGTAGGCAGGGAGTGTATGTGGGTATATAGATATCAGTAGCAGGCAGGCATGGCATACATCAGAGTGTCCATTCCTTTACTGTCTGCTGCTGCCTATTACATATATTGACCATATATACATAGCCCCAGGTATCATTGGCCAAGAATATTTTTTTTTACATCTTATTTCTGATTAGTTAATTCAAAAGCAATCCAGAGCACACATTTTTTTCTCCATTTTCTTGTTGGGACTGCAGAATACAGCCAGAACATTTTCATAGTACAGCATGAAAATCCAGATATTTTAAATGGGTTTGCCAGTCCCATCAATTACAACTGAGTGCGCTTAAAATTCTGACATTTTCGTGGTCCTGTAAAAATTTTTTGGAGTGTCTTATACAATTTCTTGACACCATTTTGCTGCACAAAAAATATTTAACTGCCAAAAAAATATTTAGCTAAAGGACAGATATTTTACACTGGGTTTTATCCGCCACACGGATCGCATATCACTGCGCTCAAAATTGTGCCATTTCAGGTCTTCATAGAATTGTTTTTGTTGTGTATTAGCCTACTTATTGACACAATTTTGCTGGCCAAAAAAAAAAAATTACAGGCCAGATATTTGAAAGTGGACTGTCTCTGTCAGATGCCTCATCTATCTGTGGGCTACAAATTGTGGCATTTCAGGCCTCCATTCTACTGTTTTTGCTGTGTGTTACTCCAATTATTAACACTATTTTACTGTAAAAAAAAATACAGGCCACATATTTTACAGTGTAGTATCTCCGTCACACGCCTCATCTATCAGTGGGCTACAAATTGTGGCATTTCAGGCATCCATTCAACTGTTTCTGCTGTGTGTTACTCCAATTATTAACACTATTTTGCTGTAAAAAAAATACAGGCCACATATTTTACAGTGTAGTATCTCCATCATACGACTCATCTATCTGTGGGCTAAAAACTGTGGCATTTAAAGCCTCCATTCAACTGTTTTTGCTGTGTGTTACCCTAGATCTTGACACTATTTTCCTGTAAAAAAAAATAAAAATACAGGCCACATATTTTACAGTGTAGTATCTCCGTCACACACCTCATCTATCTGTGGGCTGCAAATTGTGGCATTTCAGGCCTCAATTCAACTGTTTTTGCTGTGTGTTACTCCAATTATTAACACTGTTTTGCTGTAAAAAAAATACAGGCCACATATTTTACAGTGTAGTATCTGCGTCACACGCCTCATCTATCTGTGGGATAAAAATTGTGGCATTGGAGGCCTCCATTCAACTGTTTTTACTGTGTGATACCCTAGATCTTGACACTATTTTCCTGTAAAAGAATAAAAATACAGGCCACATATTTTACAGTGTAGAATCTCCGTCACACACCTCATCTATCTGTGGGTTGCAAATTGTGGCATTTCAGGCCTCCATTCAACTGTTTTTTCTGTGTGTTACTCCAATTATTAACACTGTTTTGCTGTAAAAAAAAATACAGGCCACATATTTTACAGTGTAGTATCTGCGTCACATGCCTCATCTATCTGTGGGATAAAAATTGTGGCATTGGAGGCCTCCATTCACCTGTTTTTACTGTGTGTTAACCTAGTTCTTGACACTATTTTCCTGTAAAAAAATAAAAATACAGGCCACATATTTTACAGTGTAGAATCTCAGTCACACGCCTCATCTATCTGTGAACTGCAAATTGTGGCATTTGAGGCCTCCGTTCAACTATTTTTCCTGTGTCTTAGCCTAGTTATTGACACCAGTTTGATGAAAAATAAAATTTTTACCTACAGGCCAGATATTTTAAAATGTGGTTCTCCTGCACACGGATCTCATATAAGTTCACTCCAAATTCAGCCACTTGTAGTGAACGTGCTAAATATTGTATTCCATTTAAAATGAGCAAGGCGCGTGGCAAGGGACAGAGAAGTGGATGTGATGGTGATGGTGCATGCAGAGGCCGAGGCTGTGGACAAGCTGGAATTGGGCAACAACAAACACCCACATCTTATCGCTCTACCTTCCTGTCCCAATTACTAGGGGACCGCAGCAGCACACCACTATTGAACCCAGAGCAGTGTCAAAAGGTTGTTGGTTGGATAGCGGATAATGCTTCCAGTCAGTTTGCCACCACCACAACCCTGTCTTCCACACGGTCAAGTCTGAGTAGTTGGGAGTCTGGACTGCATATTGCTTACCCTGATCCTCCTTCCTCCCACCATGCCTAGTGCCCAGAGACAACTGATCCCACACTTGGACACTCCAAAAAGCTGTTCACTTGTCCATTTATAGATTCGGCCTGTCGCCCGGTCCACTTGAAGAGGGGTAAGATGAGATCGCATGTAGCGATGCCCAAATACTTGAGCAGCCACGGTCACACGTAGGAACATGTCACAAGAGGTGAACGATGATGAGATACAATTGCCAGAAAGTCAGGAGGAGGACCAGGGTGTGGAAGTGGAAAAGGAGGTGGTGGATGATATAGTAACTGACCAAACCTGGCAGTAGGACATGCAAAGCGAGAACAGCAGCACACAGGGTGAGGGAGGCGTAGCACCCCAACAGGCAGGAAGAAGCATTGTGTTGGCCACAGACAGAAGACAAGCAACTGTTCCCCATAACACCAACACAACAGAAGTTGCCAGTCCAACTGTTAAGTCGTCCTGAGTCTTGTTGTTTTTTTAAAGACTCTGCCGATAACCCCAAACAGACCATTTGCACCACCTGCCATGTCCGCATCAGCAGGGGTAAAACTACCAGCCTGACCACAACCAGCATGATCAGGCACACGGAACCAAAGCACCCATCTTTGTGGGCCGAACCCCAGGGTCCAGGAACAGAATCTGCAGGTGACACCAGTATTTCTTCCGCTGTTCTGCGTGAAAGCCAATCCCCTGTCCATGGTGACTGCTAAGATGTCTCCTGCACTGCACCTGTCGTTGCACACACTCAACTAGCACAATCATTAAACACGTCCACATCCTTGTCCCAGCACAGCGTTCTGTTGTCCATACCCCAGTCATTGGAACGCAAGCGCAAATACGCAATCAACACACCACAGTCTACTCTACTAAATTCACACATTTCACGACTGCTTGTGCTCGAAATGTTGTCTTTTAGGCTCGTGGAGATGGAAGCTTTCCGCAACCTGATGGCGGCGGCTGTCCCTCAGTACTCGGTCCCCAGCCACCACTATTTCTGCCGGTGTGCCATCCCCACATTACACTAGCATGTGTCCGACAACATTAGCTGTACCCTCAACAATGCTGTTACTGGGAAAGTCCACCTAATCACAGACATGTGTACAAGTGTTTCTGGGCAGGGACGGTACATCTCGTTGACGGCACACTGGGTTAACATAGTGGAAGCTGGGACCCAGTTGGACCTTGGAATGGAACACGTTTACAGCTCCTGCACCTCCTCCTCCTCTTCAGCCTCCATCTCCGAAAAGACCAGAACAGTCAAAAGCTGGAAGTACTGCAGCACTGCCCAAGCCAAATGGCAACAGACTGAACTGAGGCTAATATGTGTTGTGAACGTGTTGGAGACGACTTCGGAGCTGAGGCTCCCTCTGGTGGTTGCTGAGGGTATTGAGCCTATGTTGAACAGCAAAAGTCCACCAACTGCAATTGATGAATGGTTATCAGGTGGGACGGACTGGCCTGATATAAGTGAGCTGACCTCCCATGATCCTCGCCGGTGATCAATTGTTCTTCCTGGTCTAGGTTGGAATTCAGCTTGCTTTTCTGCTGTCTCCTGCTTGCATTCAGATAAGTCTCTTTCAATTTGTTTTACTGTGGTTTGATTTTCCTTGCTTTTTGCTGCATTGTATTTTGTGTTCGGCCGGGTCCCCTTTGGGGGGCTTGAGCTGGTCTCCGTTCTCTTTTTGTATTTGTTCATTTGCTCAGTTCTTGTGATATTTTACTGCTGGGTAGCTACGTGTCCACACCAGAGATCTGATATAGGTGGTCGAGACCGTGTGGTCTCAGTATTTTTGGATTCAGAAGTGTTGGAGTTTTTCCTAGGGTTTTTCTGGGTTGCAGACAGTATTCTCTCCTGTGCTGTCCTATTTAGACAGTTTTGGGCCCCAGCGTTTGCTCAATCTATTTTCTGTCTGTGTTCGTGTTTTCATCTTGTCTAACCGCCATTATGTGTTTGGGGGCTTCCTATTCTTTTGGGGTCTACTCCGGGGCAGTTAGCTTTCCTCTTTCCATCTTCAGGGATAGCTATCTCTCTGGCTGTGATGAGGCGTCTAGGGCACTATAGGAACGTCCCACGGCTGCTTCTAGTTGTGCGGTTAGTTTAGGGGTCTGCAACCTATTAGTTTCCAAACTCTCTGGTGTTAGGCTGCCAATGCGGTTTTTTGCTCCTGCCTCCTCAGCTACCAAAACATAACAAATATGCTTAGGTGACAAACCGCACAATGCTGAAGAGTTGTGGACAGCTCTGAAAGAGCATGCAGATCTGTGGCTGACACAGCTGAACCTACAAGCAGGCATGGTCATGTGTGACAATGGCCAGAACCTGGTGGCGGCTTTGAAGCGAGACGAGCTCACACACGTACCATGCCTGGCACATGTGCTTAACCTCATTGTTCAATGGTTTCTCAAAAGCTACCCAGAGCTGCCGAATCTACTTGTGAAAGTATGCCACCTGTGTGCCCATTTTGGAAAGTTAGATACAGCTTTTGCCGCCCTAGCCGTGCTTCAGCAGCGTTTGCAACTTCAGACTCACCGACTGGTGTGTGATGTCCCCATGCGTTGGAACTCTACACTTCAGATGTTGGAAAGGATTTGTGAGCAGAAGAGGGCAGTTGTTGACTACCAGCATCAACAAGGCTGTCGGTATTCAGTTCAGACTCCACACATGAGACCTTAGGGGTGGACATGGATGTCAGACATATATATCATCCTAAAAATGAAACGCTCTCTGCTCACAATCAAAGAGGATGCATTGCAGGTGAAGCACAATGAGATGGAGCAAGGAACCATAGAGGTTGATTACACACAGCCCAGCCTCATGTCATCCCTACGTAGATTTGTTGACAATTAGGAAGAGGAGGAGGAAGAACAGTAGCTACTTTCATGCACTATAGATGGTACTACAAGCACAATTGTCATACCGTCTGTTCACTATGCATGGCCTGAGGACAGGGAGGAGGAGGAGAGCATGGTCAGTCGTCCTCTTGGTGAGGACACAGAAGTCTTGCCTGTCAGCAGTCTGGCACGCATGGCTGACTTTATGCTGTGCTGCCTTTCCCGTGACCCTCGTATTATCAAAATTTTGGGTGACAGTCATTATTGGTGGGTGACACTTCTAGATCCATGCTACATAGAGAACTTTCAATCTTTTTCCAGAGGCATACAGGTGTACTAAAATGGTGCAGTACCAGAAGGCCTTAGTTGTGGAATTATTAAAAAAATTCCCATCTGAAAACGCTGGCGGCAGAGGTCACAGTTCATTGGACAATCAAGGAGTACAGGTGAGAGAGACACAACTCCAATCCAGCAGAGGCAGGGGAACACTGGCAAAGTTCTGGGAGAGTTTCTTCAGACCGTCCCATCACAGTGGCCCAGAGGATACTCTCACAAGGAGTGCAAAGTTTAGGAAGATGCTGAAGGAGTACCTTGCTGACTGTACCAACGTCCTCCATGATTCCTCTGTGCCTTATAATTATTGGGTCTCAAAGCTGGGTATGTGGCATGAACTGGCTCTCTACGCCTTGGAGGTCCTGGCCTGCCCTGCCGCTAGTGTTTTGTCAGGGCACGTTTTTAGAGCCACTGATGGAATTATAACTGATAAGGGCGTCCGTCTGTCAACTGAAAATGCTGACAAGCTGACTCTTATAAAAATGAACAAGGGCTTGATTAGGCCAGACTTCTCTACACCACCGATGATAACAGCGAAACATAACCTCAAATCCAGTGTCTTTTTTTGGGAGGTCTATTCCCATGCACCGCTTCACACCCACACATGAGTATACGCTTCCTGATTTTGGCTATTTCATGTTATCCTCCAACTTCTCATCATCCTCATCATCCACCACCACTAGATCACTAGGGTGAACGTATTCCGTGATGCAACAGCCACGTTATTGTTTTGAAGTGTGTTTATGATGCCCATAACAAAAATGTTGACACAGTATGTTGATGTGTACCACCCAGGGGTAAATGTTTGTCAGCCCATACACTTAGTGTATGTGCATTACAAGTATAGGAGACTCGCTCCTTTAAACTGGGAAGGAAAGATGTATATCTTAGTACCGTGTTAGCCAGTATTTGCCAGTACTCTATTGTCTACAGCCAAGCCATCAGATACAACCGTATATGTTCCAACCCCATGGACAGAGATGAACACCTTGGTCACCTTAGAAAGACCTTTTTAAATCAGGGCTACCATCCAAGAACAATTGAAAACCAAATTACAAGAGCCACCAGAATATCAAGGAATCACCTGCTACATTACAAAACTAAAGAAGAAAATAACCGGGTGCCTCTAGTGGTCACCTACAATCCAAATCTGGAGATGCTAAGGGGAGCTGCACGGAAACTACAACCTTTACTACAAAAAGATGCCCGATTACAATCCATATTTCTAGACCCCCCACTACTGTGTTTTAGGCAGCCCCCAAACCTAAGAAGCATCATTGTCAGAAGTTCCCTGTCCTCCCCAACAGCTGCAGGAACCTTTCCTTGCAACCAGAAGAAATGCAAAACCTGTCCATTTATAATGACCACGGACAAGATAAAGATCCCCAACTCCCATCAGGACTACAAGATACCAGGTACTTTCAGCTGCATCACATCTAATGTGGTGTACCTAATTATTTGTACGAAATGTCCAACTGGGGGTCTGTATGTGGCGGAGACAGGGCAAAAACTAAGAACAAGGATGAATTCCCATCGCCACGCAATAAGAGAAAAAAGAATGGATCTACCTGTGGCCAAACACTTTTGTTCCCCTGGTCATAGCATGTTGGACATGAAATTACTTGTACTGAAAGGTAGCTTCACATCACAGAGACACAGAAGAGTTTGCAAATACAAATTGATGGTGATCTTTGACACTCTTAATGCTGGAATGAACCTGTCACATGGATTTATGACGTTTTACATCAATTAAGGAATTTACTCCAAAGACCCTGTGAGAGCATCACAAAACATTACCAGACCCCAATCAGAGGGCAATAAAACTTTCACACTCCTTATCTATGAACTGTTCCAATATTTATGTTCATCCCTCTGCCATAATGACTATTCTGTTTCACGTCACTTGTCTTACCTATTGCATTATTTCTGTGCTGAGTTGTGTATAAATATGTGATTCTTCAGATTTTGTATTAGTCTAGCCTGATGAAGAGACCTGAGTAGTCTCGAAAGCTTGCAATTTATTACCATCTTTTCAGTTAGCCATTAAAAGGTATCAACCACTGAGGACTCTCAATTCTAAATATTTTTAAACTGGGAAGACATTTCTCAAAGGCCATACTCCACGTCTCTTCTGACATCACCACTAGATCACTAGGGTGAACGTATTCTGTGATGCAACAGCACATTATTGTTTTGAAGGGTGCTTATGATGCCCGTAACAAAAATGTTGACACAGTGTGTTGATGTGTACTCCCAGGGGGAAATGTTTGTCAGCATTACAAGTATAGGAGACCCGCTCCTTTAAACTGGGAAGTCATTTTTAGGAGGTCATCCTCCAAGTCTCTTCCGACACACCACCAAATCATCAGGGTGAACGTGTTCCATGATGCAACAGCCATGTTATTGCTTTGAAGGGTGTTTATGATGCCCGTAACAAAAATGTTGATGCAGCATGTTGATGTGTACCCCCCAGGGGGAAATGTTTGTCAGCCCATACATTTTGTGTATGGGCATTGCAAGTATTGGAGGCTTGCTCCTTTCTAATGGTAACATTTTTTAGGAGGCCCTCCTCCACATTTCTTCCAAGGGGAAATTGGTGCGTGCAAATTTGGGGCAGGCCTTGCATTCACTGTATAGCCAAACAGTATGGGAGACCCAATTCCTAATAATGGGAACTGTTGGAGTTGGTCGGATGCTTCAACAATGCAATTCTCCACTTCTGGGTCTTCATCCTCAACACTGGAATTCTCCACTTTAGTTTCTTCAGCCTCAACACTGAAATGTTCCACTGCCTGGTGTTCTTTAGCCTCAACACTGCAATGCTCCACTGCAAATTTTACAGAATCAACACTGACATTCTCCACTGCCGGGTCTTCACCCTCAACACTGACATTCTCCAGTGCAGGTTCTTCAGGCTCAACAATTCACTGCATAGCCAAACAGTATAAGAGTATCAAATTACTAGGAACAATGCTTTCAGGTGTCCATCCAGTATGTCGGTTTAAAGGTTTATTGGGGTGCATGTAACTTTGGGCCAGGGCAGGCCTTGCATTCAATGCATAGGCAA
Organism: Oophaga pumilio; assembly: GCA_009801035.1. NCBI lineage: Eukaryota > Metazoa > Chordata > Amphibia > Anura > Dendrobatidae > Oophaga > Oophaga pumilio. The sequence goes on from VIAB01029930.1 coordinate 9,924, forward strand.
ACAGTATGGCAGTACAAATAATAAGAATTTGAACTTTTGGTTTCATGTGGCCATCCACTACGTCGGTTCAAAGGGTTATTGGGGTGCGTGTATCTTTGAGGCAGGGCAGGCTTTGCATTCAATGCATAGGCAAACAGTATGGCAGTAACAAATAAAGAATAATGGGAATTTTTGGTTTAATGTGGCCATACAGTACGTCGGTTCAAAGGGTTATTGGGGTGCATGTAACTTTGGGGCAGGACAGGCCTTGCATTCATTGCATAGGATAATGATATATGACAAACATCTGGATGTCAAAATTAACATTGGCCAATAATAATATAGATATTACCAAAATTGTAGGTATATATGATGTTAATTTAAATTATTTAAACACCTTAGATCACTAAAAGACATCTTGTAAAGGGACTAAAGTAGAGACGAATTGCTAAAAGCATTAATGAGAAAGGGTGAGAGGGAAAAGACCCAATAAATCAAAATCAGACGTCCAAGTATATAAACAATTAAACTTTATTGATGAAAAAGCAGACAAGGAAAATATGGGGTAAAACCATGAACACATGGGTAGATATAGACCCTGAACTGCATAGGGCGGGTCAGACCAAGATAATATTAATGTCAAAAAAGTCCTAAATATAACCAGCCTGGCACTTAACCTTAACATAACAACACCTTTGGACTTACATATCACTATAGCCAAACGAAGAGACCCAGAAATTAGATATTAAAATTCAATATTTTATTCATAAATTTTAAAATGATTCCATAAAATTCTAAATGGAAACACAGTTCACAATAAACTTAAAGCCCAAACAGTAGGGGAGATCACTAAAGTCGCAGACTATACTGCGGCATATGTAACACCCATCATATCACAATCTCTTATTTGTCAGGATGTATTAACTCACTCATAGCAGAATAATAAGCCAGATATAATAATATACATTACCAGGAGATGTGAACACGTAATAGATGACACCCTAAGTGCTGCAACCACGCGACTCCCCCTCACCCCGACGCGCGTTTCGCTTCCCGCTTCTTCTGGGGGTGTTACATATGCCGCAGTATAGTCTGCGACTTTAGTGATCTCCCCTACTGTTTGGGCTTTAAGTTTATTGTGAACTGTGTTTCCGTTTGGAATTTTATGGAATCATTTTAAAATTTATGAATAAAATATTGAATTTTAATATCTAATTTCTGGGTCTCTTTGTTTGGCTATAGTGATATGTAAGTCCAAAGATGTTGTCAAGATAATATTAAATCACATTGTATAATAAAAATTGCATAGGCAAACAGTATGGCAGTACAAATAAATAAGAATGGGAACTTTGGTTTCATGTGGCCATCCAGTGTGTCGGTTCAAAGGGTTATTGGGGTGCGTGTAACTTTGGAGCAGGGCAGTCCTTGCATTCAATGCATAAGTTAACTGTATGGCAGTAGCAAATAAATAAGAATGGGCACATTGGTTTCATGTGGCCATCCAGTAACATTGGTTCAAAGTGTTATTGTGTTGCATATAACTTTGGGGCAAGGCAGGCCTTGCACTCAATGCATAGGCAAACAGTATGGCAGGACCAAATAAAGAATAATGGGAACTGTGGTTTAATGTGGTCATCCAGTACGTTGGTTACAAGGGTTATTGGGGTGCGTGTAACTTTGGGTAAAGGCAGGCCTTACATTCAATGCATAGGCAAACAGTATGGCAGCACCAAATAAAGAATAATGGGAAATTTGGTTTCATGTGGCCATACAGGACATCTGTTCAATGAGTTATTGGGGTGCAGTCCACATTTTGGCCGGCTCTGCCACTCACTGCATATGCAATAACAGTATAAGACACACACTGTATAATCATGGGAACAACAAAGCATAGCCTGCTGATGGCTCTGTAAGAATAGTGAGGGCTGACTGTTGGCCCTTTAATAATAGTAAAGGCTGCTTGATGGCCCTATAAAATAGGCTTTTTGACTATCAGAGTCCCTCCTTCTTAAATGAAACAGGATGTGTCTGAAGATGTGTCACACACCACATGGCCAGATAAGGTTGTTAAATGTTAAGATGACATTTCCCAGTGAATGCATTTGTATTGTTTGAAAGCAATGCTAAAGCTGAAAAATGCATCAAAAATGCTTCGAGTGAACAGAGCCCAAGTGGTTGGGGTACATTTTTGTTTTGGGTTATTTATTTTGCATTACATACAAATCATTACCCTGGAAAGGATTTTCCTTAACATATTTCCCAGAAAAATCCATTTTGGTTTCATTTTTGTATGTTTTAGTGTGCGCCTGTAAAAGTGGCGTAACAATCTGAAAACATTGTTCACAGCAGTGACCAAGGAGTCAGAAATGCTTCCAGGGGTCTTCCCCATGATGTTCCTATGTCATTTGAGCACTGTTCCCATCAATTTCTGACATTTTTAGACCCTAAAAAGACCCCCGGGGAGGTCGCGACAAAAATGCTCGAGTTCTCCATAGACTTATATTGTGCTCGCTGCTCGGGTCGAGCACCCGAGCATTCCAATTTGCTCGACCCGAGCAACGAGCACCTGAGCATTTTAGTGCTCACTCATCACTAATCAGCACTCATTCTTTTCACTGTACACCCATGGTGAAGTAAAAGCTAGTTCACATCAATTGATCTGTAGAGGCAGTTGTGCAAATGGTGCTGTTTCCATCATAGATGTATTCACATGTTGCCAAGATTGTAGCTTTGGTGTTCCCTCTTCAATGTAAGAAGACATCACTAGTATAACAAACACCACCTGGTAGTTTGGGACACAGTTACAGATTTTAGATTAGGTTTCTGAGACTTTTGCCTTTTATATATTAATAATTAGAGAATCCTGTTCCACAATCCAGGTAGTGCTCTCTTGTTGACAAAAGGAGCTGTTCAAATTTTCTAATCCTCCAAGAATCCCAATTTTGGCTTATGATTAGCCTGACTGGTAAGATGTCACCTGGGCACTGCATGCCGCCAGATGACGTCACGCCAGGCCATCAAATCAAACTCCAAGCTGAGGAGCCCAGATGTCTTGGAAAGTAGTGCAGCTCCTGTTCATATCCAAAGAGCACCGAACTTGACAATGGACTGGGGTTGCCATGAGTGATCTGTTCATCGCTATCTTCCCTTAAAAGAAAATACTAAAAAGCATCCACCATGGAAAATAAAGCATATATAAATGCACTGTATAAAAAGTATTATATATACATATACAGCTCTGGCAAAAATTAAAAGACCCCTGCACAGTTTTATAAAAATCAGCTTCTCTACATGTCTGACAGCCATTTCATTCCAATGTCAGTTGAATTCCAACTATAGTACACCTCATTCTACTTAATGTGCTTCTGATTAGGTGATCAGCTGAACCAAATCTTAGTTAACGACGGAAAGTATAAAAAACACTGCTGTGGTGTTCACAATCCTCTTGCAATAGGAAAGCTGGAAGGCAAAACAAGTGCTAGTAATATCCCAAAAGTAATAGGAATGAAAAAATAACTTTTAACCATGCCAAAGGAGTTGAAAAGAAAAGTCTTGAATGAGGAAAAGAAAGGCTCAATTCTGGCTTTACTAGCAGAGGGATACAGTGAGCGTCATGTTGCCTCCATCCTTAAAATTTCTAAGACGGCAGTCCATTACAACAAGGTCAAGCAGCAGACATTGCGGACAACAAAGCTACAGAAGAGGGCGAAAATGACTCTCCACTGACTGGAATGACTGTCAACTTATTCGAATGTCACTCAGCAACCGCAGGATGACATCAAGTGACCTACAAAAGGAATGGCAAATGGCAGCTGGGGTGAAGTGCACGGCAAGAACAGTTTGTAATAGGCTCCTAGAGGCAGGGCTCAAGTCATGTAAAGCTAGAAAAAAGCCTTTCATCAATGAGAAGCAAAGGAGAACCAGGCTGAAGTTTGCCAAAGAACATAATGATTGGATCATAGAGGACTGGAGTAAGGTTAATTTTCTCTGATGAGTCTAATTTTCAGCTTTGCCCAACATATGGTTGTTTAATTGTTAGACGGAGACCTGGAGAGGCGCACCCACTGTGAAATTTGGTGGAGGATTAGTGATGATCTGGGGATGCTTCAGCAAGGATGGAAATGGGCAGGTTATTCTTTGCGAAGGACGTATGAATCAAGCCGCATACAAGGTTATCCTGGAAAAATAGTTGATGTCTTCTGCTCAGGCAATGCTCCCCAACTCTGAGGACTGTTTTTTCAGCAGGACAATGTACCATGCCACACAGCTAGGTCAATCAATTTGTGGATGACAGACCACCACATCAAATCCCTGTCAAGATCAGCCCAATCTCCAGACCTGAACCCCATTGAAAACCCTTGGAATGTAATCAAGAAGAAGATGGATAGTCATAAGCCATCAAACAAAGATGAACTGCTTACATTTTTGTACCAAAAGTGGCATAAGGTCACCCAAAAGCAGTGTGAAAGACTGGTGGAAAGCATGCCAAGACGCGTGAAAGCTGTGATTAAAAATCATGGTTATTCCACAAAATATTGATTTCTGAATTCTTCCTGAGTTAAAACATTAGTATTCTTGTTTCTAAATGATTATGAACTTGCTTTATTAGCATTATTTGTGGTCTTCAAGCACTGCATTTTTTTGTTATAATGACCATTTCTCATTTTCTGAAAATAAATACAAAATTTATTGCTTAGAAATTCAGAGACATGTTGTCAGTAGTTTATAGAATAAAAGAGCAATTTACATTTTACTCAAAAATATACCTATAAAGAAAAAAATCAGAAAAACTGAAAATTTTGCAGTGGTCTCTTAATTTTTGCCAGAGCTGTATTTGTTTTGGCAAGCATTCCTATGTCATCTATTTATTTTATTTAATAAAACATTTGTCTAATATTCCTCCATTTTTATGTATAGTATTGGTTAATCCGCAACATCTTAATTAAATCAAAGTGAATCTTTTTTTCTTATGGCTTTTGTTTGGCTCTAATGTCAGATGGAAAACAGATTTCAGGAATGGAAGTGAATGTAAAAAATAAAAGGGAGATATTGCAGAATATTCATTACATGTTATTAATGATTTCCACAACTCAAAGAATAGAATAATTTCTAAATTCAGCATGCTTTTGGAGATTTTTTTTCTATTAATAGACTGTAATGTCCAATCCTGAGAAGCCCAAACTCTCAACTTTGCAGTAAAGAATAAAAAAGAAGGAAAAATGTAACTCTTCATAATTGATATTGCATTAGTCATGGTTGCAAATATTTATTTGTTCTTTTAAATGGATATTTTACATTATGGTATTCTTTATTTACAACTGTAAGATTAATGGGACAAAAAAATGGTAAATTGTGCATACAGTTGTGCTCAAAAGTTTGCATACCCCGGCAGAATTTTTGCTTTCTTGGCCTTTCTTCAGAGAATATTAATGATAACACCAAAACTTTTTCTACACTCATGCTTAGTGGTTGGGTGAAGCCATATATTGTCAAACTACTTTGTTTTCTCTTTTTAAATCATAATAACAACCCAAAACATCCAAATGACCCTGATCAAAAGTTTACATACTGTTAGGGATAGCGGATCACTCCAAATATAAAATAATAATAAGGTGCGATCGCAACCCGGGGTCCACCGTGCAGAGATGTAAAACTGCTGCTATAGAGTAATCTCGGAACACACGGCAAATAAGCACCTGAACACGACTGCATTAACTCCACGTAGTGTGAACCGAACACTCAACACACAACTCTATTAACTTCACAGAGAGAAGGAGCTAAGGGTTGAGCTCGCTCTGCACTCAACTCGTGCCAATCGCACACGTGGCCAAAATAGAGCCAGAGTCAAAGGAAAATACTACACTGAGTCTAGTTAACTACATCAAAACTCTGTAGAACTCACAGGAGAGCAAAAAGGCTCTGTAGTTGGACTTGCTCTGTATCTCAGCTGTGTTAACCGTACACATGACCGGATACAGATGCTGGAAGCCAAGCGGCAAGCAAATACCCTATTTGGTTCTGAGCTGAACAAGGTCACAACACACACGCGTGCAGTCAGAGTGGTAGCACATCCACTCACACACACCAACACAAATGATACTAGCACGCTCGCGGGCATCGATGAGAGCCTTTTAAAGCCAAAGCTCCACGCCAAACACTGCCGCTGCCTATCGCTGGTTACCATAGACGTGGCTGGAGAGCCAGCAATAACCAAACGAACAGCACGAGCCTGAGCAAGATGCTGGGACTGACATCTATGCTCAGCAGCACCTGCAGCGGCCGAAGCTGAATGGGAGACCACAGAGGCAGACAAGGCTTGGGATCTAACCCGTGCAGTGGGAGAATCTCGGTGCCTAATACATACCCTGGTGATTTTGACCTGATAACATGCGCAGAAGTTGACACAAATGGGTTTGACTGGCTACTAATATCCTCACCTGTGACCTGTTTGCTTGTAATCAGTGGGTGTTTGCATAAAAGCTGAATGAGTTTTTGGGATCCAGACAGACTCTTTCATCTTTCATCCAGCCACTGACGTTTCTGGATTGTGAGTCACGGGTAAAGCAAAAGAATTGTCATTGGATCTAAGGGAAAAGGTAGTTGAACTGTATAAAACAGGAAAGGGATAGAAAAAGATATCCAAGGAAATGATAATGCCAGTCGGCAGCATTCAAACTGTGGTTAACAAATGGAGAATCAGGGGCTCTGTAAAAATAAAACCATGGTCAGATAGACCAATAAAAATTTTGTCCACAATTGCCAGGAAAATTGTCCGGGGTGCAAAGAAAGACCCACAAATAACATCAGCTGATATACTGGACTCTCTGAAAACTAGCGGTGTGGCTGTTTCATGATGCACAATAAGGAAGGAAAATGGGCTGTATGGGTCGAGTCACCAGAAGAAAGCCATTACTGCACAAAAGCCACAAAGTATCTTGCCTACAATACGCAAAACAGCACAGAGACAAGCCTCAAAACTTCTGCAACAAGGTCATTTGGAGTGATGAGACCAAAATTTAACTTTTTGGCCACAACCATAAACACTACATTTGGAGAGAGGTCAACAAGGCCTATGATGAAAGGAACACCATTCCTACTGTAAAGCATGGAGGTGGATCACTGATGTTTTGGGATGTGTTGAAGGAAAAGATGAATGCAGCACAATATCAGCAAATACTGGAGGCAAATTTGCAATCATCAGCCCGGAAACTGCACATGGGACGTACTTGGACGTTCCAACATGACAACGATCCAAAGCACAAGGCCAAGTCGACCTGTCATTGGCTACAGAAGAAGAAATTGAAAGTTCTGGAGTGGCCATCTCAGTCTCCTGACCTCAATGTCAATGAGCTGCTCTGGGGAGATCTCAAGCGTGCAGTTCATGCTAGACAGCCCATGAATTTACAGGAACTAGAGGCTTTCTGCCAAGAAGAATGGGCAGCTTTACCTTCTGAGAAAATAAAAAAAACCTCATCCACAACTATCACAAAAGACTTCAAGCTGTCATTGATGTTAGAGGGGGAAATACATGGTATTAAGAAATGGAGTATGTAAACTTTTGATCAAGGTCATTTGGATGTTTTGGGTTGTCATGATTTAAAAAGAGAAAACAGTAGTTTGACAGTAAATGGCTTCACCCAACCACTAACCAATGATTGGAGAAAAGTTTTGATGTTATCATCCATATTCTCTGAAAAAAAGCCAAGGAAGCAAACGTTCTGGTGGAGTATGTAAACTTTTGAGCACAACAGTATATTAGGTAATTTCTTTATGTGAATTATGTTTATTCAGTAAAGAAAAATTGTCTCAGTGTTACTTTATTGTTCATCCTACAGTCCAGGGTCAGACATACCACCTATACGACTTCATAGAGACGCAGCAAGGAAGATCTGTGACAATACTTGTGCTCCTTGCTGCGCAACAAAGTTGTTTTATTTCTCACTCAAGATGCAGCTTTGTGCATTTTGTTTTCTCCTGATGTAGATCCCATCAGCACATCGAGGTGAAGGGCCATACATCTCTCTGTGCTGAGTGGATGCCTTTTACTGTATGTAGTTAATTAATTTGTTCAAAGGAAATTTGTCAGCAGGTTTTTGCTATGCAATCTGAGGACACAATGAGGTAGGGAATGAGAGACTGATTTTAGCGATGTGTCACTTATTAGGCTGTGTGCTGTTGCTTCAGTACAATAAGTGTTTTGTCAGCAGGAGATTATCACTGCCAGACTAAAGCTCATGTGCGAAGTGGTCCAACTCTACCCCCACCACTAATTAGCAGCTTACTGTCAATAGACAATGTACACAGAAAGCTGTGTTGTGGGCGGGATCAGCTTCCTGAGCTGTGCTTCATGCCACATAGAAAAGCTCTGATTGTATCACAACAGCCGAACCCAGTAAACCAAGTGATATATTGCTAGAATCAGGCTCTCTTTTCTTATATTATACTGCTCTCAGATGAGTTAGAGACACTCAATTGCTAAACACATTAGGGAACATCATCAGGGGAATAGCAGAGTTCTATTGTGTGTCCTAGAAGTTATTAGACAACATACCAGGAAAGGTGAATGAGATAAACTAATATTGCAGAAAGAATGTCAGTGACTTGGTACACTTTTTTCAATTGTTTAAATGAAGATATATTGTACAATTGTTTTAATTAGATACATTTCTTTTCCGTTCTTACTAGTGAAGATAATATTTGACCTACTATTACTCCTATTGTGAGAGGCACCTTATGATAATTAATGAGATGATGGAGGGATAATTGAATCACTGGACGTTTGTGGGTATACGCAGCCCACTTCATCTTTACTTATCTGACATGCGTGATAACTCAGGCACCTTATGGTTGTCGAGATGATAGTAGATGTAGCTGATCCATTGTACGTGTGGTTCATATGCTTAATCGCACGTGCGCATGAGTGATGTAAAGTCATCTCACATTATTTCCTTTGGGCTATAGCGCTATGTGCTTGCGCAATCCATCTCAGTTCCACCATATTTAAGGAGATTGGCAATGACTGGGGAGTGGGCGATTAGGTGATCTGGTGACCATGGTTTTTATTAAGACTCAAACTTACAAGCCTATAGCATGGCAGGCAGAATCTTTAACTGTGAGCCACAGGATACATTGCTGCGGTTAAAGGAATTTTCCCTACCTAAATATCTACATGGTATTCTTTTTGTTTAATGCCATATTGTAGTGGTTCACAGGGATATCTAAATATCAGTACATTATGGGTAAAATAAGTCAGTGATCTATTTTTTCATAAAGTTACTAAAAAATAATTAATAACAATTAATAACAGATAGAATCATATTTTTGTACATTTTTTAAATAAATAAATGTAAAAAGGCATTAAATAACATGGACATATTGGATATTACTATAATTGTAGGAATCGATACAACAAAGTCAACATATTATTGATAGTGATCTGTAAATGGTGTGAAAAAGTAGTGTGATTTTCTCCATTAAGCCCATGACAGAACTTAATACAAATGTAAGCTTACATATGTTGTTTGACAATATGGCATTAAAAAAACACTGCTTGTCTAGCAAGAAAACAAGCTCTCACATAATGAAGCTTGCAGAAAAATGAAACTGTAATAGCTGTTAAAGGGGTTGTCTGGTCCAAAATCGATAAGTCTGCAGTCACTCTGTGTGACTGTAGACTAAAGAATCCGCCCAGCGTATGCACTGTGTGCTGCGGGGCGCGACACTTTTTGACCCAAAAATGGAAGATGCAGTATGCATGAGTTATACATACTCCCAGCCAATGGACGCAATCTTGCCTCCATAAACCTCTATTGAGTGAGACCGCGCACCATGTAGTGACTGGTTTTGAGACCCTGAACCAGAGGGTATGTATGCGCTATCCATACTACTGGCCAGTGGGCGTGACCTCGCTTCCATATGCATGGAACAAGGCCTTGTCCTCTAGTCGGCCTCCCCCTCTAGTCGTCCACGCTCTCTCCCTACAAGTATATGAAAGTGAAGTTGCACCTGCTGGCTGGGAGTATGTGTAACTCAAACATATCCTCCAGTCCCGGTGTAACAGGCCTGAATATACCCCATCCCAGACGAAGCCCGGGGTTAAAGTGGCCTAGGCAAGAGTATACCCTGGGTAAATTCAGGCCTAGGCCAAAGCATACCCCGTGGTATATTCTGGCCTATGCCACATTATACCACTCCAGGCCAGAATATACCCCCCGGGGGTGTAAAATAGCCTGGGCCAGACTATACCTGGGGTTAAAGTGGCCTAGGCCAGAGTATACCCTGGGTATACTCTGGCCTAGGCCAAAGTATACCCCAGATTATATTCTGGCCTAGGCCACATTATACCCCTCCATGCCACACACACTCTATCTCACACACACACACACTCTATCTAATACACACACACACACTATCTAATATACACACTCTATCTCTCACATACACAAACACACACACACTCTGTCTAATACACACACACAATCTCACACACACTCTATCTAAGGCCGGGGTCACACTTGCGAGAAACTCACACGAGTCTCTCACCTCAATACCCGGCACTGCCGCAGGCACTCAGACCAGAGCGTTCAGCTGCATAGAAATACATGCAGCCACACACTCCGGTCCCAAGTGCCAGCGGCAGTGCCGGGTATTGAGGTGAGAGACTCGTGCGAGTTTCTCGCAAGTGTGACCCCGGCCTAATGCACACACACACACTCTATCTAATACACACACTCTAATACACACACTATCTATCTAACACACACACATTCTCACACACACACTATCTATCTAATGAACACACATACTATCTCACACGCACTCACACACTCTAATACACACACACTTACACACACACTCTAATACACACACACTCACACTCTAATACACACACTCTATCTATTTAATACACACATACTCTATCTAATACACACACACATTCTATCTCACACACACAAACACACACTCTCTCACACGCAAACACATTAACACACACACTATCTAATACATACATACTCACACTCTATCTCGTATTAGATAATGTGTGTATTAGATAGAGTGTATGAGTGTGTGTGTATTAGATAGTATGTGTTTGTATGTGAGATAGAGTGTGTGAGAGAGTGTGTGTGTGTGTGTGAGATAGATAGTGTGTGTGTGAGATAGTGTGTGTATTAGACCGTGTGTGTGTATTAGAGTGTGTGTATTAGATAGAGTGTGTGTATTAAATAGTGTGTGTGTGAGATAGAGTTGTGTGTGCATTAGATAGATAGAGTATGTGTGTGTATTAGATAGAGTGTGTGCTTGTGTATGAGAGATAGAGTGTGTGTATTAGACATAGTGTGTGTGTGTGTGTGTGTGTGTGTGTTTGTGTGTGAGATAGAGTTGTGTGTGCATTAGATAGATAGAGTGTGTGTGTATTAATAA
>VIAB01029938.1:12732-34014 GCA_009801035.1 Oophaga pumilio
TTGGAGTTCTGGTTGGGGACGGTTGGAACAGCTCCCGCCGGCGTCATAGTCCGTGAACAAAGTCTCTGGCTCTGCTGTGTAGGTACGAGATGCACTGTCTCCTGACCGTGCCGAAGTATCTGTGTCTGTTGGTCTTGGGTCCGTTGATGCATGGAAACATTTCCTTCTGTTGGTTCCTCGGGAGTGACGCGGCACATCGGGAGCACACCACCATACAGGCAAGGTCTAGCACGGACTCACAAAGTTCGGGGAAATGAGAAATGAGAAACGTCTGCTGCACTGCACGTTATGGATCGGGCTGGTAGAAGGGCACCCGATAATGGCTGGAAAGGTGAGACAGTATGCAATGAACTGGCATTAGTGGAGGTGATAACCGGAGCATAGGAGAGGGAGTCAACCTTCGTCCTACTCTCTAGTCGCCTTCCCGCCAAGTCTCTCGTGTTCCCACGCTCGGTCCCTTTTATCTCCCCATGCCCCCTTCTGTCAGGTGTTCAGACCCTTCCCATACAGACAAGTCGTCCCCCCGGCAATAGTGGTGACGATCCTGAAAGTTCCGGCTCAAGAGCGCAACTTGAACCGGCAACACTGTTTTTGTTCATCCTCTTACAATCCCCCTTTCCTTTCACTCGCCATTCCACGAGAAAGACATTCCAGAGAACGTTATGTCTTTGCTGGTCTTTCTCTGGTTGTACCGGTTGGGGGCTGTCCAGCCGTTGTGCTTTCGGAGCGACGTAGATTGGAAGGAATAGTGGAGTCTTCAAGTGTGGTTGAACTGGGCTGTCCTGATGATGACGAAGTCAGGTCCGTGTCCGCCATAACATGTTCTTCTGAGGTTTCAGGGTTCTGACTACTGGGCCTGTTCTCAAGCTATTGTTCGAGACCTTCTTCCTCTTTGTCTTCCTCTACCATGGGAGGGACCACTTCAGGAGTCTCAGGCGTTTCTTCCTCTTGTAAGGGATCTTCGGAGAGGCATGGTCGGAGCATACTTGGGTGCACTACCCGAGTGGGAGCATCCCCCTCTCCTTCTGGCTGGATCTCGTAGACAGGTCCTTTTTCACTGACCCGACGCTTCACTCAGTATGGCCGACTCTCCCACCGATTCTCCAGTTTGTCTCGTACACGTTTTTCCCTTACCAACACTCGGTCCCCAACCCGAAGACCTTCCCTCGCAGGGGGAGTTTTTCAGGGTGCTCCAGCTTCTGAAGTCGAGTCTGTACCAGACGATGACCCTTGTCCGTGGGTAGTCCTCCTCCTGGTCCAGCTCCAGTTCTGTGACTTCTTTCCCTTCACGGACGAACAGCACGGAGTAGGGCGTAAAACCGGTTGTCTGGTGGACTCGATTATTGTTGATCCACACAAGCTCAGACACGTTTTCAGGCCACCAAGCCTTCTGATCCTCTTCCAAGGTTCTTAACATCTGGATAAGAGTACGGTTAAATAGTTCACAGGCCCCGTTTTCTTTATGGATGGTATGGTGTGGTGTGAGACCGGTCAAACTGATTGATAGATATGTTGCAGCTCATCCATGACTCTTCCCAAAAAGCAGGCTCCTTGATCAGAGTGAATCTGTTGAGGGCATCCATAGACCTGAATGAAGTTCTGGCAAATGGCATGTGCAGCCGACTCCACCGTTTGATTCCGAGAGGGTGTTACTACAGTGAACTTCAAGAAATGATCAATCATTACTAGACAGTGGTCATATCCCTGATGCACCGGCCCGATGGTCAAGTAGTCAATGGTCAGAAGTTCTAGGGGGCTGATGTCACTATAGTTTGTGTCGGGGCCCTTTGTCCTGGAGATTTGGCCAATTCACATGCCCGACAGAGTTTACAAGCCTCTTCAACCGCTGTTCTCAACTGAGCGTGGTAGACAAAACGCTGTAGCCATTGAAAGGTTTTTTCAGCACAGAAGTGAGCTCCTCTTTCATGAGCCTCAGGAGCGACTTTAGGTAGTATCGTCTCTGGAATCACCATCTGTCAAAAGGCCACCAGCTCTTTTTGTAGTTGGACCTTTCAATATAACAGCCCATTTTTCATATGAATGTGCGCCCATTGTCGGAGTATCTTCAGCGCTTCTGGAGTAAGAGTATTCCTCTGTTCTTGCCTGGGCAGTTGCTTAAGGGCCACCCATTGACAAAACAGCGTGAGTTCACTGTCTTCCTGCTACAAACGGACCCACTCATCCCGAGATCTTCCCAGCACTCCTTCATGGTGAGGGGTCCAAATTTGATCCAGCGTAGCCGCCACCATCCCAGCTGTCTTTCGGAATCGGTGAACTTCCTCATCCTCCAGCATTTCGTCTTTGCTCTTTCCAGGTGTCGCATGTCTTGCTCTGGATAAGGTGTCGGCGTGGATGTTTTCAGCCCTCCTCCTGTAGGCAATTTTGTACTGAAATTTCGCCATCCAGGCCACCCAGCGTTGCTCGAGGGACCCTAATTTAGCGTTTTCCAGATACGCTAACAGATTGTTATCGGTGCGCAACAATACTTCCAAGCCAGACAGATATTCTGCGAATCTCTCCATCATGGCCCACACCAACGCCAGCAACTCCAGCTTGAAGGAACTGTAGTTGTCCGGGTTGCATTCGGAACCGTGACGTGACAGACTAGCGTAAGCGATCACCCTCTCTTTCCCGTCCTGCAACTGTGACAACACATCCCCCAACCCATGCAAGCTTCCGTCAGTGTGGAGAATGAATGGCGTAGAGAAGTCCGCATAGGCCAGCACCGGGGCTTCAGTCAGTGCTTTCTTCAAGTCTCGAAAAGCTTTCTCCTGTCTTTCTTCCCAGCAGATGGAGCAGCCTTTTGCATTCGGAGGCACCCCTTTCAAAAGCTCCAGCAGAGGCTGCACCACACGGGCAAAGTTCTTCACAAAACTACGGTAGTACCCCGTCAATCCCAGGAACGCTCGAACATCTTTTACGGTCTCAGGGGTTGGACAGTATTGGATCACCGCAATCTTTTCCCGGGACGGCTCCACTCCGTCCGCTGAAACGACATGGCGTAGATACTCAATCTGAGTCCGAAACAAGTGACACTTCTGGGGCTTCACCTTCAGTCCATACTTCTGTAGATGGCTCATTACTTGCTCTAATCTTTGCAGGTGCTCTTCGAACGAGGAAGCATACACTATGAGGTCTTCCAAGTATATAAGTGTGGCTTCAAAGTTCAGGTCACCTAAACACCTCTCCATCAGACGTTGGAACGTACAGGGGGCATTGGCAAAGCCGAAGGGCATCCTGTTGAATTCAAAGAAACCCATAGGTAGAATAAAAGCCGTTTTTGCCTGGTCCTTCTCTGACATGGGCACCTGCCAGTAGCCACTAGCAAGATCCAACGTCGAGAAGAATTTGGCTTTCCCCAATGCGGATAAAGACTCTTAAATCCGGGGCAGAGGGTTTGATTCTCGCACGGTGCAGGCGTTGAGTTTAGAATAGTCTACACAGAACCTTAGTGTCCCGTCCTTCTTTCGCACTCGCACAATGGGGGCTGCCCACGGACTTTGGCTCCCTCTGATGACGCCTGCCTGTAGCATCTGACTGAGCATCCCTCGAACTTCCTGGTATAACTGAGGGGAAATTTGTTGGCAACGTTCTCTAATGGGTGCTGTGTCCCCTGTTGGTATTTCGTAATAGTCGTAGTACAGCCAAAGTCGTCCTCATGACTCGCAAACATGGACCTGCATTGCTCCAGTACTGCTTCCACTTGTTGTACTTGGGCAGGTGTGAGCCCGGACAGCTCGGCGTGCATCTGATCTAATATGTGTCACCCCTCTTGGATGTATTGAGTCTCCATCGTTGGAGAAGTGGTAACTGTCACTGACCATGGGCCTTCCGGTTTAACTGTCAGCTGTATGGCCTGGGGCGGGGAGATTTCCTCAGTAATCCCTACTATTCGCGCCACTTCGCTCCTGGGTGGCATTATAACTTCTTGATTTGTAAAGTTAACGCAACGTACAAGCACCGTTCCATGTTGTATAACGGCCAGAGTTCGTGCCAACAACAGTCCAGCTGGCAGTGGTTCAGTTAAAGAGAGTTCTAACTGTACCTCCACCCCCTCCAATGGGGTTGGGGCTCGAACGGGCAGAGTCAGCACCGTTTGTCTTGGTGGCAGAGTGAGCTTAGTTGAGTTCGGCACTATCACCTTTCCCAACGTTTCTCCATGGCTAGACAACTCCTGGGCTCGAACGGTACGAATCAGCCATTGGAACACTTGTCGATGGGGAGTATGCCTACTCCACTGTTTCAGGGCCAAATGAGCGGGTTCATCCAGGAGCAGCCTTCCGAATTCTTTCAGGATGTTCATCCGCAGGGTCAACACTATACCTTTCCATCCCAGGTCTTGGCCACACAGAGAGACTTGCATCCACCCTACCCCTGCGACCAGGATGGGCAGGTGGTTTGCCGCTGTCAGCTTTACTACCGGACCCCACTCGGGCCAGAGGGTATCTGGAAAGTGTTGACGAAAATGCTTTGGGCATTGTGGTCACCTGAAACCCTGTATCCACCAGACAACGCACTGCCCATCCATCAAACTAAGCCCAGACCAGCAGGCATATAGACACCAGGTTTGTGGGACTTTCACTACTCCTTTCTTTCCATTCTGGCTCCAAGCGATGTCCCCCAGGCTCAGAGCCCTCTAGTTTAACAGTCGGCGTAGCCGAGGCCCGCCCCACAGCGGACATTCCTGAGCTATATGTCCTATCTCTCCGCAGTTGAAACAGGTGAAGGACCTTAGTCGACGGGACCTTCTGGCATCGTTACGGGCATCCACACCAGTTTGGCACCCTGCTGTGTTCTGGCCGGTTTTGACTCTTTCCTTCATCTGAGCCAATTCTCCTTGGATATTCAACAGCTCTTTCCCCATTTCTTCAACCCACAAGGGTTCAGTGATTGTATTTACCGTTGCTTCCCCACTTTGGACCTTCCCTACCGGGACCGTCACCCTCTGCTCCTGTTCACATAAGCGGGCCTCACTTCCTATGTCAGCAAAAGTGAGGCGAGGGTCCGCCTGTACCCGCTCCCTCAGGGTTTGTTTGGTCAGGACGTCCCGTAGCCCAGTCACCAACAAGTCACGTATCATGACATCTGCCGGCCCTACCCCACTCTGTCTTTCCTAGCAATGGCGGTGTGTAACTCTTGCAGGGCATTCATATACTGCGTGACCGTCTCCCTCTCCCTTTGGATACGGCTAAACAGACGGGTCATAAGTTCCTCTACGTCAGTGGGGTCCCCATGGGTTGCCTCCAAAGTACTTTGGTTAACGTGTCACGGTCTCGGGGGGCACGTATCATCACGGAGTCTCTGGCCTCTCCGTCCAGAGCCATAATGGCCACCTCAGCCTCTAACGTGGGAGTCATCAAGTGCATTCTCAACATACCCCTCATGCGCTCCGTCCAGCTCCACATGGTGTTGAACTCCGTAAATTTTGGCAAATTACTTAACATAGCCCCCAGGGAGATACTGGTCGTGGGCCTTTCTGCCTGTTCTGCCGACTCCATGCTGCTGGACTGCATCCTGCCGACTACGCCAAAATGTAAAGGTTCGTCGGATGCAGTAAAGAGCAGGAAGCAGAGAAGGGATGAACAAGAATTTTACTTTAACAGGTTATCTTAGAATTCTGGGGATACTCCACGCAGGGAGAGGATTTAGCAATGAAATACCAGATATGGAAACTGAACTCGCACAAACAAATATACAATATCCAAAAGAAAGGGAAGGGGATGTAAGAGTAATGACTTATCGGTTGGAGTTCTGGTTGGGGGACGATTGGAACAACTCCCGCCGGTGTCGCAGTCTGTGAACAAAGTCTCTGGCTCTGCTGTGTAGGTACGAGATGCACTGTCTAGTGACCGTGCCGAAGTATCCGGGTCTGTTGGTTTTGGGTCTGTTGATGCATGGAAACAGTTCCTTCCGTGTACACCGGGGGCACACCGCCGTACAGGCCGCAGGAGTGACAAGGCCTAGCACGGACTCACAAAGTTCGGGAAAATGAGAAACGTCTGCTGTACTGCACGTTATGGATCAGGCTGGTAGAAGGGCACACGATAATGACTGGAAAGGTGAGACAGTCTGCAATGAACTGGCATCAGTGGAGGTGATAACAGGAGCAGAGGAGAGGGAGTCTACCTTCGTCCTACTCTCTAGTCGCCTTCCCGTCAAGTCTCTCGTGTTCCCGCGCTCGGCCCCTTTTATCTCCCCCACTCCCTTCTTTCAGGTGTTCAGACCCTTCCCATACAGACAAGTCGTCCCCCAGCAACAGTGGTGATGGCCCTGATAGTTCTGGCTCCAGAGCGCATCTCGAACCGGCAACACTGTTCCTGTTCATACTCTTACACTACAACCTGACCTAGTGCTCCCTTCAAGTTCATCCATCCAGAATCTTCTTTCTTCTTTATTTTTTTTATATAGCGCTAACATATTCAGCAGCGCTTTACAGTTTGCACACATTATGGTCGCTGTCCCTGATGGGGCTGACAATCTAGTTTCCCTAGCAGTATGTTTTTGGAGTGTGGAAGGAAACCGGAGTACCCGGAGGAAACCCACGCAAACACGGGGAGAACATACAAACTCCTTGCAGATGTTGTCCTTGGTTGGATTTGAACCCAGGACACCAGAACTGCAAGGCTGTAGTGCTATCCACTGAGCCACCGTGCTGTGCTTCCTCCTTCTTCTAGTTCCACTCTATTCAGTTTAGTCAGCAGATGTACACATTTGATCGCGAGTGCCAAAGAACATTGATAAACCACATCTTTGGCTCCCCTCCTACTTCCAAGCTCAACCCTCAGATGAAAAGTAACCCGACACATGAATGATCTCTGGAGGCTTTACTGCTGGTATGACACAGGACTCAAGTTAGGAATAACCTTTTTTTTCCCAGACAATTGTTCTTCTAGGTGTTCCCAACAGTCTGCAGGGGGCTTCATCAAAGAACATAACTTTACCTCAGTCCTTGGCAGTCCAATTCCTGTACTTCATGCAAAATGTCTTCAATGTTTTCTTGGAGAGAAGTGACTTGCTGCTCTTCTTTACACCATCCTAGATGCCAAAAGCCTTTGTCTCACTGTTCATGCAGATGTACAGACACCAGCTTGATGCCATTTCTGAGTAACCTCTGCACTAGTGAGGAACCAATACCATAGATGAATCCTCTTTAAGGCCTCATTCACACATCATTATTTTTGATGAGTATTTTATCAGTATTTGCATGCCAAAACCAGGAGTGTCTCCAAAACACAGAACAAGTGTCAATCTTTCAGTTATAGTTAATCTCTTTAAGTTCCATTCCTGGCTTTGGCATACAAACACTGATGCAAAATACTGACCAAATACTAACGTATGAATGAGGCCTAAGAGTCTGTGCTGGCACTTGTTGGACTTGCTTGGGCACCATGTAGCCTTTTTCACAGCGATTGAACCTCTCTCTTTGAATGAGGTTTTTGTAAGTTTACTTTCATGACAAGGACAGACTTTGCAATTTATCTCATCACTCTTCATAAAATTTCAGAGTTAATGCAAATTGATACTATAAAAACTGAAGCAGCAAACTTTATGAAAACCAAAATTTCTGCCAGTCTTCCAACTTTTGTCGATGACTATAGTGTTGTAGTTCATAGCCATTGCCAATAATGGGTGACAAATTTCACAGTGGAATCTGAGCTTATTCCAAGACTAAATCTACCCCCCAGTGTTTCCAATCCTTGAAAACTATGGTACAGTTTCTTCCAGGAGAAAAAAAAGAAGTAATTTCACTTCTTGATGAGTGAAAATCACATGCATAAAATCATCCATCTAAATGTGCCCATTCATTTTACTCTTTTGTGCCAACCTCTATTTCCTTCTCCTTCTCCATACAAAGCACAAGTCAGGATAGATGTCTCCTTCTCAGTGCCATAATCTTCTCATTTTCTCTCATTTCCATCTTTTAACTTCCTTGCTCTTTATTTTGAGAATGAAGGTCTTTTAACTCCTTTCTCTTGGCGGCTGCGAATGGAGAGGTGACTATGTATTTGTGACTCTTTTCAGTCATTTCTTTGAAACTTTAGAAAATAGCAGAAAATTACAAGATTAGGGTGCAGGTGTGTAATATTTGTGAATGGGGATGCGTTACGATCTGCAAATTACTGTGAAGAGCAAATCACAAAAAATAAAAAAAAATTAAACTTTTTGTGACTTACTTGTCTAGAATGCAACAATTTGTGGGCCACAATACAACCCCATTTATTGAGTCCATGCTAGTCAATCAGATGTCAGAGAGAGTAGTGTTATTCCTAACTCCACAATACAGGTTTCCACTGTTCCAGAGACCAGTGGCAGCTGCTTTACACCACTCCATTTCATGCTTGTCATTGTGCTTGGTGATAACAGGATTTTGGTTGCTTACCGTAAAATCTTTTTCTCGGAGCCTTCATTGGGGGACACAGGAAACCATGGGTGTATACTGCTGCCACTAGGAGGCTGACACTATGCACAAAAAAAGTTAGCTCCTCCTCCGCAGTGTACACCCCTCCGACAGGAGCTAGGGAATTCAGTTAGTGAGAAAGCAGTAGGAGAAGCAATCTGAAAGAGACAGAAACCACAGAAAAAAAAACAAACTGTAACAATATAATACAGTAAACACAGCTGTTCGATTTGGGAGGGTGCTGTGTCCCCCAATGAAGGCTCAGAGAAACAGATTTTACGGTAAGCAACCAAAATCCTGTTTTCTCTATCGCCTTAATTGGGGGACACAGGAAACCATGGGACGTCTTAAAGCAGTACCCAAGGGGAGGGAACAGCAGATAAGTCTTCCCAGGTCAGAGAACTGAGCTCCGTAACCTGCGAGGACCTACAAGTTAAGCCAGTATCCGCCGAAGCAATACATGGACTCTGAAGAAGCAACTTGACAGACGAATGGAAGATCCTTCCCTATGAAGACATTGTCGATCTAATATGTCCTGGCCGCATTGAAGCGGGGAGAAGAATGTAGTGTGTGGACCCACTTACCTAAGTATGAGACATCACACAACCAAAGATACAAAGCCTGCTCAAGGAAGAAATCGTGTTATCACCAAACTCTTCATTGAATTCATGCCTGGAGCAGCGATCCGCACATGTTGATGTGTGCGGAGAATGAGATCCAATTCTGTCCAAGGTGAGAAAAACCTGATGCTGCCACCCTCGGAAATAAAATCAGAGAGCTGATCGAGGCTTTATTCGGTGTCTGTAAGAAAGAAGAGGTAAGTACCGACAAATAGATAGGGAGCTCTGGTATAGAGGTATCTCAAAGGCCCCTAGGACAGAATAGTGAAGGGTCATGAGAGTTATGGTGTACCTGTTGGAGCTGACTCAATAAAACCAGCCACAACGTAAAAACAGTCAATGGTAACCTATTTATGATAGGAGTAACGCACTGGGCAACGAAGAGAGCCTGAGGAGCACAGTAACCGGACCTACGGATAGTGCAAGGCCCGAATAACCGAATGGTGATAACAGGCCCCAGGTGAGCAACCTGAAACCAGGGCACAGTGCGTGGCCAAAGAAAAAGGTGGAACTATCTGGTACCGGATACCAGCGTGTCTGACCTACCTGAAAAGTGGTCTGGCCACTCATCCTGAAACGCACATTAGGTAGATATGGGTCTCCAGAGAGACCCGTGTCCACCTCCTACTGACACTAAGCTAAACTGAATTCCCTAGCTCCTGTCGGACGGGTGTACACTGCGGAGGAGTAGCTAACTTTTTTTGTGCATAGTGTCAGCCTCCTAGTGGCAGCAGCATACACCCATGGTTTCCTGTGTCCCCCAATTAAGGCGATAGAGAAATAAGGCTTACATCCAGTTGCTCGGCCATGGAAACCTATGTTACGAAGCTCCCAACACAGTTTTTTGCACTGATATTAATGTCAGAAGTTTGGACTTGCAATTATGGAGCCAGTAGATCATTGGTTTTAGGCACCAGGCTTCTCAGCACTCCATGATTTTTCATGGTCTTTACTTTGTGACTGATGTGCTGTAGCTTATTTTACTCAAAGGTAATGGTAGAAAATTTAGGAGGGAAATGTCAATTGAATTGAATTGACTATACATTTTTGGCAATTGGAGTCAATAAAAATCATTAATTCAGTGATTAAGACGTGTCCCAATTCTTTTTCTTCATATAGTTTATGTAAGATAAGAGACTGAACAATTTGTTTGGGTGTCTCCATAATTTTCTTATATTGTTATTGAAATGGAGATTTACCCTGCTTGTGTGCAATCTCCTTTTTTTATTCATTCTCCACAATAATGCAGGGGCGGACATACCGCCTGTTCGGCCGATGCAGCTTCATCGGGGCCAGGAGATGGAGGGGAGTCCTTATAGCAGTGTTTCTCAACTCCAGTCCTCAGGACCCACCAACAGGTCATGTTTTCAGGATTTCCTTTAGTATTGCAAAGGTGATGTAATTAATGCTTGAGCAGGTGATAAAATTATCACCTGCGCAATACTAAGGAAATCCTAAAAACATGATCTGTTGGTGGGTCCTGAGGACTGGAGTTGAGAAACACTGCCTTATAGGGCAGCTAATAATAAGGGCAATCTACCCTATTTCTGGTAGCATGAAGCTCCGGCGGGCCCATAGCCAAATTGCCCTCATCTGCAGCAAGCAGTGAGCAACCCTGCAGCACCTCTCCCTACAGGAGAAAATGGCAGTGGAGCTGCAAGATCCTATCCCCTGCTTCCTGCCCACTGCTTTTTCTCTGACATCAGCATTCGACTGTATCAGAGAGAAAATGGCCGGCGACGAAGATGCTGCAGTGGAATGGACAGAGAGGTGAGTGGTGTTGTTTTTTTTTAACCAATACACTGGGGAGAGGTCCAGGACAATGAGGGTTGTTGGGGGGAGAACAATGATGTGGGTGGTGGTGAGGACAATGATGTAACTGGGAGAGGACAAAATCAGAACAGAACATTCTCTGATCATCACAGATCTCAGTCTCAGATCTCTGATTTTCACAGATGTGTGAATGGATCTATAAAACTATACTAGTTAGTGTGCCGTCCGATAAAAAACTATGGCAGCACACAGACATTTCACACAAATGTGAGAATAGAAACAGAAGAAAAACCAGAGTAGCCATAAACCACGAAAAGAGATATTAAAATAACAATAAGCAAATTTTATTTATTCTAGAACAATAAAACATCATACATTTATATTGCCAAAATCAAACAGGTAGCAAGGAAGAACATCCAAAAACAAACAGCAGGGCAACCCATAGATTATGGACAGAGTAAAAAGGCACCCAAACACATGCAAAGTACCCAGTGACTAAATCTGCCTGGATACTAACTATAAAGTGCATGTGCAAATTATGTTTAAGGTGCCACAGGAAGCAGATGCATATATGTATCTTAGATCATGCATCTGTCTGCAGACGTAATGCTGCAAGACCCCTATTGAGTCACTAGAAATGCAAATTGCCACTTACCCATGTCAAGTGTAAAGTAGGGTGCCCTGCTGGACCAGCAGGGTCATGCTCAAGATGGATAAGACTGGCGGACGGTACGATACACACAAACAACGGGATGGAAAAAGGGAGAGGAAGGCCCTAAAAATAGCGAGCGGGGGATGGGGCACCTCCTAACCACAACCTGTGCCTATCCCTAAGCTCCCCTAACGCCCTATGCAGGTTTTTCCCCCCGCCGTCCTCACGTTCCTAGACCCTTGCTGTCACCTCACAATACAATGGCTAGTGCACTGGCTGGCAAGTTCAGATGGTATAAACACAGGGGGTAGTGACAAGCACAAGACAGACAAGGTAAGAAAACAAGAAACTTAGCTCCGGCTCCGCTGCCAAGCTCCACACAGAAGAGGATATGGAAACAGGACCCCAAACTCCACAAAAGTAGCAGATACAGCACTGACACCAGAGAGCAGCAAACTCCTAGGCTGGTCTCCATAGAATAACTCTATCACCAACAGTCAGCTGATGCATCAAGTGACTATTTACAGGATGGTTGGAGTGATCACCATCCACATCAGCTAACCAGCAACAAAGCGTCTGCCAGCAAGGAAACTGACATTAACCCTTGCTGGCCCAAAAAGGAAAAAAGCCACATTTAAATCATATCAGAACCAGAGCTGTCAAGAATCCAAAGATGAATCGTGACAATTAGCCATGCACCAATCAAAATATAAAGTGATAAGCAGCTATGTGTTCCCCATTAACTATAATCTCTGCCGCCTAATAATATAAATTATTCAGTCTGTGACTTTCCCCAATTAACTGTAAGGCTTTGTGCACACAGAAAATATATAAGGTTTTAAAGTACAAGCAAAGTGAATGAGATCCCTGAAGTCTCATGCACATGTTGCTTAGTTTTTCCTTGCAGATTGGCAGCAGATTAAAATCTGCATAAACTTTTTTTTGATCCTATATCAGGTTTGCCTTATCTAACAGCAATAGGATGCTGTTTCTATGAGGTGCTTTAGTGCGGGAGTTCTTTCTTGCTATTTTATTTTTCAATTAGTATTCAGACAGACCGGCACACAGAACCTGTCTAAACTCCAGCAGCTTCGGCTAAAGCCTGAGAGTGCCAGTGTGGTGGTTGTGTGTTATGTATAACTCCTTATTATGTATCATCCTATCTAGTTGTATATAGTGCCATCCCTTATTATATAGCTTCCTCTGCTATGTACAGTGCTGTCTCTTACATAGTGTATTCTTGTTACTTTTGTTATTCACAGCGCCCTCTTTTATTACATAGTCCCCTCTCTTGTTAGATATTAAATTACTGCTGATGGAGGAGTCGGTGACCAGACGACCAGTCCATTATCTCCTCTATTAGAAATTCTCCCATGCTCCATCAGCCGTCATTGCATTATATATCTAAAAAGAGAGGACGGTATGTAATAAACATCAGGGCTCTATATAATCCAATATGTAAGGGACAGAGCTGTACATAGCAAGAGAGGGCACTGTGTAATAAAGGATGGCAGCATACATGATAAAGGAGACCATATAAGCTATATACAGTATATATATATATTTATGTGTGACTATATATACATATCTGTAGCTTTGTTGCAATAAAAGGAGAGGGGCCCAGACACATTTCTTGCACAAAGTCCCCAAGCTGTCTCTGTCTGCCCCTGCAAAAATGAGGCTTGTTCACACGTTGCGTTTATGCCACATTCACCCTCCATATTTTTTCTGCAAAAAAGGGAAGTATTTTACAGCACCAGTAAAGAGAATGAGATTTCTGAAATCTCATGCACATGTTACTTATATTTTCCTTCCAGATGTTAAGTATCAAAGCGTTTTTTCAAATTTGCAGAATTTCAATTCTTTCAGAATTTGCCCTCTTGTCATTGAGACACAGGTCTCAGGATCAGTATGTCTACAGTCTGCAGCTCTTCTTGACCTGGACAGGCTGCAATATGAATTATAACAGGGTGCCATGTTCTCATTCTCTGAGAACACTTCAAAGAGAATCTGTTAGGTACTTTATGCCACTGTTTCTAAGGGCATCATACAAGTAATGACTGACATGCTGATTTCAGCAGGCTGTCAATTAGGTGCTTCCATGTAGTCATTTGTAAATGCCTACCTTTTAGGTTCTGTTCAGATTTGTATTAGGAATTTGGGTTCCATTATTAAAGGGGACCTGTCACCTGTTTTGGTTGCTATAAGATGCGGCCACCGCCTTTCAGGGCTTATCTACAGCATTCTATAATGCTGTAGATAAGCCCCCGATCTGACCTGAAAGATAAGAAAATAACTTTTATTACACTCACCCAGGAGGGTGGTCTGGTCCAATGGGTGTCGCAGGCCCGGGTCCGGCATCTCCCATCTTCTTGCAATGCCGGCCTCCTGTTGCTTCATTGCTCCCCAGCATCGCGGTCCTGCGCAGGCATACTTCTCTGCCCGGTTGAGGGCAGAGTAAAGTACTGCAGTGTGCAGGCACTGGGCCTCTATGTCCTTTCCTGGTGCCTGCGCACTGAGGTACTTTGCTCTGCCCTCAACAAGGCAGAGAAGTATGCCTTCGCAGGAGCATGATGCCGGGAGCGAGGAAGCAAGCAGGAGGGCGGCGTCGCAAGAAGATGGGAGGCGCCGGACCTGGACCTGCGACACCCATCAGACCGGACTGCACTGGACCGCCCCCCCCCCCACGGGGGAGTATAATAAAATTTATTTTTCTTCTCTTGCTGGTCGGATTGGGGCTTATCTACAGCATTATAGAATGCTGTAGATATGCCTGAAAGGCAGTGGCAGCATCTTATAGCGGCAAAAACAGGTGACAGGTTTGCTTTAAAACAGAAAAATGGTATTTATGCAGGAAATGGATCCATCACATGATAGATACTTTATCACCTGCTGATTAATAGCATTTTTCCCATCATCGTTAATAGAAAGAAAGTGTTAATCAGCAGCTAGAATGCTGGGGACATGAAGCTCATGAATATGGCAGACTCTTTCACAGCACATCAGACTCCTTGGCAGGTGTGTGCTAGTGATTAAAATGTGAGCACTCACAAACAGCTACATAAAAATACTATAAAGGGTTGTCCCCAAAAAATTATTTCTCACCTTTTCACAATGTAAAGGAGGGCCCGGACTGTAGTCGTGACCTGGATTATCGTAACATCCATGTCCGGCCCGTCCCCTACATGAAACGGTGTTCTTCCCTCTGGCATACCTGCATCTCCAGATTCCTCTCCTCCTGGGTGCTTCCCAGGTACCAACGGTCCCTCTTCCAGGTGACCCCCAGTAATGGAGACACAGTCCAGAATAACTTGAACACATTCTTTACTGAATTCTTCACACATTACATCCACAGTTGGCACAACAGGTGTTAAATTTGTTTCCTTCTCTCTCCCTGCCTTGCTGTCACTTCTGTGCAGTACACACCCTCACCGGACTGTCCTAGACTGCTCCCCAGTTCCTTCCAGGCCTGACCTCGCCATAATGACACTTCCTTCAGACTGCTTTGCCTCAGAACTGAATTCATCAATCACTAGGTTTGGTGGCCCCCGGTGAAGCATCCAGCCCGTCTGCACTGAACTCGTCGAAGCTCCAGCTCCCCTCAGTTCCTTGGTCCAGACAACTTCTGCCCTAAAAGCATTGGCCCAGGCGGTAAGACGCCACATCTTTTCTCTCTGTACGGGCCCACTGTGAGACTATGCAGCGGCCGTGGGTAATGTGGGTTGCTGTCCTTAAATGTTGCGTACCTGCCGGTTGTCCGGGCCTAAGCCCTTGTGGACACTTGGGCACACTGGCCCCATCTGAACTAACTTCCTACAAACTCCTGTCTTACTACCCCGCAGCCCCTCCTACACTTAACCCTATGTAAACTTCCTATTAGCTTTACCTACCAAGGCCCTCTAGTATGCCCCCACCTAGTGGCCCGCAACAGAACTACACTTACATATATAATCACAAATATATCCTAAATATCAATGGCCCCATGCTCTAAGGGGAAATGGGCATAACTTAAACACATCTATATTAGGCACAAATGCAGTTACCTAAATGTTGGCAACAAACAAGGAATGCTGAGCTGAATAAAATAATGTTCTTTATTGAAAATCAATTTAAAACCAGAATAGTACAAAAAATTAATAGACAGGTTACTGAAAAAACAAACCATGGACATACTACCATGGATACCACTAATGCATGAGTTATATTTTAACAATGGTTCTGTAATAAAATAAAATGGAGCACCCACCATATGAATATGTCATGGTGATAGCAGCATCACTTAGAAAGAAATAGGAAGGTTATATACTAAAGAGCCAAGCACTATTAACATAAGGGCTAATTCATGTGCCAACAAGAAAAGTGCAATGTGCTCCATATGTAAACTGCCTACAAGAAATAAGTCTGGCATACCATGCCATGACAAAGTGCTCAGTGCTGGTAATCATGATGAAACATCCATGTGATACAGGTGGTAGATAATAAATGCAAGATCTAATAATGAAGACGGCCAAAACTACCTGTAAATTGCACGTGGATATCCTGGCGTGCCTGCTGCCCCGACGCGCGTTTCGCAATCCTTCTTCAACCCAGTATTTGAGAACTATATACTAAGGTGCCCTCCTTTAGTGTCCCCAGAAGACAGCACCTAACTTTCCCTAAAATATACAAGAGCGTTAACACACATCAGATACATTATATACAGAGTTGACTAAAAGAACACAACACATACAGTATACAATATTCTATACATAATGGTAACACATAATGAATGTGGCAGTACCATGAATACTAGTGGTAATACATAGAACTATGTAGCAGTACCACTGGATATCTATAACTACAGTCATGGCCAAAAGTTTTGAGAATGACACAAATATTAATTTTTACAAAGTCTACTGCTTCACTTTTTCTAATGGCAATTTGCATATACTCCAGAATGTTATAAAGAGTGATCAGCTTAACAGCAATTACTTGCAAAGTCAATATTTGGCTAGAAAATGAACTTTATCTCCCAAAGCACATTTCAACATCATTGCAGCCTTGCCTTAAAAGGACCAGCTAACCTCTTTTCAGTGATTGCTCCATTAACACAGGTGTGGGTGTTGATGAGGACAAGGCTGGAGATCAATCTGTCATGATTAAGTAAGAATGACACCACTGGACACTTTAAAAGGAGGCTGGTGCTTGGCATCATTGTTTCTCCTCTGTTAACCATGGTTATCTCTAAAGAAACACGTGCAGTCATCATTGCAATGCACAAAAATGGCCTAACAGGGAAGAGTATCGCAGCTAGAAAGATTGCACCTCAGTCAACAATCTATCGCATCATCAAGAACTTCAAGGAGAGAGGTTCCATTGTTGCCAAAAAGGCTCCAGGGCGCCCAAGAAAGACCAGCAAGCGCCAGGACCGTCTCTTAAAAGTGTTTCAACTGCGGGATCGGGCTACCAGCAGTGCAGAGCTTGCTCAGGAATGGCAGCAGGCAGGTGTGAGTGCATCTGCACGCACTGTGAGGCGGAGACTCTTGGAGTAAGGCCTGGTCTCAAGGAGGGCAGCAAAGAAGCCACTTCTCTCCTGAAAAAACATCATGGACAGACTGATATTCTGCAAAAGGTACAGGCAGTGGACTGCTGAGGACTGGGGTAAAGTTATTTTCTCTGATGAATCCCCTTTTCGATTGTTTGGGACATCAGGAAAACGCCTCATTCGGAGAAGACAAGGTGAGCGCTACCACCAGTCTTGTCTCATGCCAACTGTTAAGCATCTTGAAACCATTCATGTGTGGGGTTACTTCTCAGCCAAGGGAATTGGCTCTCTCACAGTCTTGCCTAAAAACACAGCCATGAATAAAGAATGGTACCAGAATGTCCTGCAAGAGCAACTTCTCCCAACCCTCCAAGAGCAGTTTGGCGATCAACAATGCCTTTTCCAGCATGATGGAGCACCTTGCCATAAAGCAAAGGTGATAACTAAATGGCTCAGGGAACAAAACATAGAGATTTTGGGTCCATGGCCTGGAAACTCCCCAGATCTTAATCCCATTGAGAACTTGTGGTCAATCATCAAGAGACGGGTGGACAAACAAAAACCTAAAAATTCTGACAAAATGAAAGCATTGATTGTGCAAGAATGGACTGCTATCAGTCAGGATTTGGTCCAGAAGTTGATTGAGAGCATGCCAGGGAGAATTGCAGAGGTCCTGAAGAAGAAGGGTCAACACTGCAAATATTGACCTGCTACATTAACTCATTCTAACTGTCAATATAAGCTTTTGTTACTCATATGTTTGCAATTATTATATTTCTGTCTGTGATAAAAACATCTGTCAAACACACATAAAAACCAGAGGGCAGCAGATCATGTGAAAATATAATATTTGTGTCATTCTCAAAACTTTTGGCCATGACTGTACACAATGATTATTTACATAGGAAACAGTAAGTACACTTAAGGGGCGGAGTGAAACAGTAATACTCCTTCACCCCCTTACAACTAGACAGATGATAACTTATTGATCAGGAGCGCTCCGATCACTGGGACCCATATCGATAAGCAGAAGAGAGCACTTTTATCCCTGTAAAATGGAGCGGCGGTGCACAGCGTCAACCGTCCCTATATTCATTCCCAATGGGGCTGCCAAGTGCTGTGCTCAGCGTTTATCTGGCAGCCTCATAGAGGATGAAAGAAGTGGAAGTTCGGTGTCTGAACTGGTTAAAGTAGTTTTCCACCTTTGAGGACTTTTTTTTCTTACTTAACTACATGTATTGGGGGCTAAAAATCATTTTGTGCAATTGGAGTTCAATAAAATGTTGTACTATTTGTCATCTGTAGCTTTTATGTTTTTTCTGGCTGCAGAATGAGAATAAGAATATATCAGTCAGTCCACCATGAAAGTCTGAGAGCGAGTTTGTAACTATCTTTTTCTGAGCTCTTCTCATTCGATTTATGGCCACAGACCACATCAAAGTTGAATGTGCAGGGACAGGAAGAGCAAGTAACAGAAAAGCGGTGCAAATTTTATAATGAAACCCAATTGTAAAAATAATTTTTAGCCTCAAATACATGCATTTATTGGGGGTGTCACCCTTGCAAATTCGACAATACGGCAGCCACTGGCTGCCATTTTTTCTGAACTGTAAAGTGCCATCAAAGGTTAAAAAAATTAAAAATTATCCTTTACTCATCTAACTGCTCACCTTTCTGCTCCTCGGCATCACCCATACAGTGGCGTGTCGAAAGACTTCAGGATTGTTGATCATGCTCATTTAACGACCTGAATGGTGCAATATTTGAGCATTTAGGGCCCCAATTTAAACATTTACTCAGGGCCCCACTTTGTCGAAAACTGGCCCTGATTAGCTCCATATTATGGACCCATATCATCGGGGTAAAAAATGTTAGATATACCTAGAGGTATTGGGAAATGTGAAATAACTTAGAGAGTAGTAGGGTCCTGCCAGTAGAGTTTACCATATCATGGCGGTAGGGTTCAGAATCTTTTGGCCAAAACAAAAGTTAATAGCTGTGTATCACATAAAGTGTGTGTTATTGTACAAGGTATACCTGTATGGCAATTTGGGTTGAGCACCCAGACAATTTGGGTGTATGAGGCCCTGAAATTCCTGATGTCAGACCTGGAGGTCCTCAAAGTTACTAATGGATGCAATTTTACAATGAATTACAGGTGACTTTGTGTCGTCTTTAAACCTTTTTTAAAGGGTTGGGGAACTGGAATGCATCTGAGTGATGCAGCGTAAAGGGATCGGGGTAGCTAGCTGAACACAGGTATTGTACACATCATGGATTATGGTTTTGTGAACAAGACCCCTTTGAAGAAATTAATTTAATTTTCAATGCAAACTTAAAGAGAATCAGTCATCAGGTTTTTGCTGATCAATTTGAGAGCGACATAATGTAGGGGCAGATTCCAATGATGTGTCACTTACTGGGCTGCTTGTTGCAGTTTTGATAAAAGCTCTGTTTTATCTGCTGCAGATGTAGCAGTTCTCTAAATACTGAGCTCTGTATAACCCAGCCCTCACATCTGATTGGCAGCGTTCTGTGTACAATGTGCATAGGCAGAAAGTTGTCAATCAATGATGGGGACGGGGTTATACAGTTTATGAGTATGGAGGACTATATGGCAGCAGGCTTACTAGTCATCTAGTGATAATCTCCTGCTGAACAGTGATTTATTAAAACACCAAGCAGCCTAGTAAGTGACACATCGCTGGAATCAGGGTCTTTGCCCTATATCATACTTCTCTCAGACATGGTAGTAAGTATTGGTGATAGACTCCCTTTAAAACATAGAATATTAGAAACAAGTCTAATAGTGTGGTGCACATAGATTAAACATGGGTGCAGGACAGGAGAAGTTCAGCAGGAGATGTAACAAGTGCAAGCCCAAAAAGTTTGGTAGGAGAAGATAGTGCAGGATTGTGGAGAGTTTTCTAAAATAGTAGATCTCCATACCCAGTAATTTATATAGTGAGTTACAGTAATCAAAGCGGGAAATGATTAGGGCCTGCATGAGTGTTTAGCAGTGTAATGTAGTGATGGGATAGGAGCAATGGGAAGAGATGGCATTAGGGTCAATAAAAACAATAATTAATCTAATGATGAGCATAGTCACGGTCATATCAACCAAGGGAATGTTGAATGAAGCATCAAAACAGAAGCCACATGTGTCATCTGAGGAATGATTTGCCTCGTCTCCGCTGTATCTATACGCAGGCAGGACACTGTGATTACCTGAAATAGGATATTGCCTGAAACTTTAAAAAGAATAATCAAAATACTGGAGCGGTTATAGACAAAAATGTGTTCATCAGTGAAAAACCACATTATATTCCCACTTGAGACTCCACTTCCATGGCAACCTCCAAGTGATGAAAGGCACTTATCTCCAAATCATCATCATTGTAATCTCTGGAGGAATATGATTCCACTCTCACTTTTTTTTGTTTAATGATTATGACATTTCAAGTTGTAGAAAATGAAATGTATCTTTGATAAACCCGGTACGGCTGATTAGTGCAGACACCGGCCACAATGATAAGGAGACTTCTGGACAATAGCATGACAAGCTGACATGTCTCTCATGGTTCTTGAAAAAACTTTTTTGGGTGATTTAGAATAATGCCTTTACACGAGTATTCGGACTTTGGATTACTCATGATGTGTAAGGTGCCCAGGGTGGTAGCTGCAGGCGAGCGTCATGTGTCCGACACCCCGACACATTAGACAATTGTGGGACTGTGGCGCCCCTGAAGGTCCAGTCACCACAGAGGTACTGCACCTCAGCCAAAGGTGTGGTACTTAGCTCTCGGGTAAGAAGGGGGCACTACCCAGTACTCTCATATTTGCATCCAACACAGATCACATGACCTCAGGCTTAGGGGGAGGAACCCCAGTTGGATCGGGAAGGGAGTTTGACAGTTGGAAGGAGAGTAGTCATTTGGAGACCAGAGGGAAAGTTGAGAGGAGCTGTGGAGGAGTTGTGAGTTGGAGGAGAAGCTGTGAAGAGTGGAAAGGAGAAGTTGTAAGTAGAGAAGCTCCTGAGGAGAAACAGAAGGAGTCCTAGGGGCCAGGAAAGTGAGGAATCCACCCATGGTACCCGAATCCAGCCTGACCAGAGTCAGAAGGAAGGACCAGTTTGCAGTAGGGGACCGGTCCCAGACTAGTGGAGAATCTGTAAGACTCAGCTAGCAAACCGGAGGCTGTAGTAACTGTATATGCGACAGCCAAAGTCACACACATTCGCTGAAAAGGTAACCGGATAGGATCAAGGGGACCAAGGCTACCTCATTGTCCCATCGTCTCCTTTACTGTAGCTCAC
>VIAB01029944.1:19184-34008 GCA_009801035.1 Oophaga pumilio
TAATTAACCCGGGCGAAGCCGGGTACTACAGCTAGTTTGGAATATTATTAAAAAATACAACAATGTACTGTAGTTAAAAATTGGAGGCAAACAAATGCAATAAAGCGTTCACAGAAAGAAAACATAAATCCACTGTGGGTAGCAAGCATATAATTCCACAAAAGTTGAATATATAAAGTAAAGTGGCTGTAAAGAAAATAATAAACCAAGTGAACCGAAATCAAACTGCTTCAATATATATAAATGCCAAATGCATAATAAAAAACATTAAAAATATCACTTGTGTGTGGATATGTAAATAAATATAAAGCAGCCTATTAATAAATAGGATAAAATATCTTAAAAAAATCCCTTAAATACAATAAATATATATGTGCATAAAAAAGTGCAAAAAGCAATATGTATCCATAGATTGAATAATAGATCCTTATTTAATAAAGTGCAAATAGAGCCGAAATGAAGCCGGCTTCTATGTATGCAAATAGGGATCAATGAAAGCGCCACTTGGAAAGTTAGTATGAGTATGGAATGGCTTATTTATAAATAGGGCATGATATCCTCAGAAAAATCTATTTAGATGTGGCTAAGAGAATACAAAAGAAAAAAGGGGAGATGGCAAGTAAATAATAAGGACTGCTTAGTATTACCTCCAGTGGGCCGTGACACCCCTAACGCGCATTTCGCATAGGCTTCTTCAAAGCGAGTCTTAGTACTAGGCTGCAGGTCTTGTGGCTTCACCTTATATTATAGCTGCAAAGTGAATAATAACCATCAGGGACCCCGAACCATCGGCCACGGAGACATAGGGGATTTAGCAGAGTAGTTTGGTGGACATGTAGGACTTTTTTTTTAATCGCTTTTTATTCTGCTGTTTGTAAGGTAGGATGTAAACAAAGATGGCAATTCTGCTAATGTTTTCTATTATGTGACTGTACAGCCCCCTTCACACGACCTATCTTGTTTTTCATAGATGCCATGTGTCCCCTATTTGACCTACAGTGCTGCTCTCATGTCCGTGTTTTCCCAGCAGCTCAGATGACAAGGGACAATACAAGTGTATGGGTCCATGTAAACATGCCGTCCGTGTGCCGTACATGTGCCATTCGTGTTTAACATGGAAAGTATATGAAAAGCTTTGTAATTTCATTTCCGTTATCCATACCGGAAAAACACGGATGGCACATAGACGGCACACTGATTGAAACACTGGTGACACCGATATCGGTGTAATATGTACGTGTTTTATATGGACATGAGGGCCCCACTTTGAATTTTGCCTAGGGCCTCAATTTGTCTAAAACTGGCCCTGTCCACACCTACTGGCTAATGAAATTAACAGCGGTACATGAACGCATGGCAAAGCAGATTAACCAAATGCTAGAAGCAGGCCACCACCCAGCCTGGCTAACACAAGGAAGAACAGTGCTGATCATGAAGGATCCTCACAAAGAAACAGTTCCATCCAACTACTGCCCAATAACCTGCCTTACAACAACATGGAAACTCCTGTCAGGCATCATAGCCACCAAGCTACAGAGCCATATGAACCAATACATGAATCCAGCTCAGAAAGGCATTGGGACCAACACCAGAGGCTCTAAGCACCAGCTCCTAGTAGATAGAGCAGTCGCTCAAGATCCAGACAGACCAATCTCAGCACAGCCTGGATTGACTACAGTAAAGCCTATGACTCAATGCCACACACAAGGATCTGCGAATGCTTGGCTCTCTACAATGTCAACAGGATATTAAGAACCTTCCGTAGAAACTCAATGGGGCTATGGAGAACAACATTGGAAGTCAACTCAAGACAACTAGCACACGTGACCATCAAATGCAGCATGTACCAAGGTGATGCACTGTCCCCATTGCTGTTCTGCATAGGCTTGAACCCCTTCAGTCAGATAATTACAGAGTCTGGCTATTGATACAAGTTCAAGAGTGGGAGCACCATCAGCCACCTATACATGGATGACATCAAGCTGTATGCAAAAAACGAACAAGACATCAATTCACTGATCCACCTGACAAGGATCTACAGCGAAGACATTGGGATGTCCTTCAGACTGGAGAAGTGCGGTCGGTTGGTAATAAAGAAAGGCAAGGTAGTCAAGACTGATGGAGTGGATTTACCAGCAGGGCACATAGCAGATATACAGACATGCTACAAGTACCTCGGCATCCCACAAGGATACAGTAACCATGATGAGGCAAAGAAAGCAGCAACATCCAAATACCATCAAAGGGTAAGACAGGTCCTGAAGAGCCAGCTCAATGGGAAGAATAAAATCCGCGCCATCAATACATATGCCCTGCCAGTTATCAGATACCCTGATGGCATTGTGTGCTGGCCAATAGAAGAGATGGAAGCTGTAGATGTAAAGTCACGAAAGCTCCTCACAATGCATGGAGGTCTCCACCCTAAGTCTAACACCCAAAGATTGTATACCAACACAAAGGAGGGTGGTCGAGGCTTGATAAGCATCCAAGCCACCATCACGGATGAAACAAGGAGTATCCGGGAATACATCAGAAAAATGGCACCAAAAGTTGAGATGCTGTGAGAAAGCCTAAGGCAGCAGCAACAACAGATCTGGAAGGAAGAACAAGAACATGAAACACCATGGCAAGACAAGCCACTGCATGGGATGTACCATCGACAGATAATGGAGGTGGCTGACATGGAGAAATCCTACCAATGGCTGGAGAAAGCTGAACTCCGAGACAGCACCGAGGCACTAATCATAGCGGCACAAGAGCAAGCACTAAGTACCAGATCCATAGAAGCAGGAATCTACCACATAAGATAAAACCCAAGGTGCAGACTATGCAAAGAAACCTCAGAAACCGTCCAACACATAGTGGCAGGATGCAAACTGCAAGCGGGAACAGCGTAAACTGAACGCCACAAACAAGTAGCAGGACTTGTATACAGGAACATCTGCACAGCATATGGGCTAAGTCCCCCTAAGTCCAGGTGGGAGACCCCAGAGAAAGTGGTGGAGAATGAAAGGGCTAAAATCCTGTGGGACTTCAAGATCCAGACGTATAAGCAGGTGTTGGCTAACCAACCTGACATTGTGATAGTAGACAAGGATCAGAAGATAGCAATGATAATAGATGTGGCAGCTCCAAGTGACAGCAACATCAGAAAGAAGGAATATGAGAAGCTGAAGAAATACCAGGGCCTCAAAGGAGAACTAGAGAAGATGTGTAAGGTGCAGGCAACAGTGATTCCAGTGGTTATAGCAGCACTTGGAGCAGTGACCCCTAAGTTGGAAGAATGGCTACAACAGATCCCAGGTGCAACATCTGAGCTCTCTGTCCAGAAAAGCGCAATGCTGGGAACAACTAAGATCCTGCGCAGAACCCTCAAACTCCGAGGCCTCTGGTAGAGGACCCGAGCATGAGGAAGGACAAAAAAAAAATTGAGGGGTGAGAAATAAGTATGTATAGATTATATATATAAATCTATATCAAACGCCTCCAGTTTCCACTTCGACTGGCATTTGCAATGTCCATTAACAAGGCTCAGTGACAATCCTTGAAAGTAGTAGGGATCGATTTGCAATCTTCGTGCTTTTCTCATGGTCAACTTTACATGGCCTGTTCAAGAGTTGGAACTGACAAAAATCTGTTCATCTTTGCACCGAAAGAAATAAACAAAAATGTTGTTTATCAAAATGCTCTTGAATGAGTTGAAGATAAAATACTATCAATACTTGGGTAATCGTTTAGTTAATTTGTGTTGCAAATCTGTAGTGTTGAATATATGATGTGAAATGTTTTTATGTGCAATATAATCATTATAATTTGTTATAACTAACCACAGTTATATATGTATATATAATTCGAGAGAGCAGCAGGTGGCAGCGGTGTTTAGCTAGTGGATCCAGGTTTCATTGAAAGCTTTTTTTCTATAAGTGACCCGGCTTCCGATAGTGCCGTAGAACCCGACATATAGAAATAGGCAACAACCCCCTGTGTCATGCTGCTCTGGCATAAGCGGTGGGGAACTCCAAGGACAGTACGCTGTCTCGGGGGTGATAATAGCCCTGTCTTGAGCTGTCTCGAGGAGGGTTCATCCTGCTCCCTTCCTTCTGGAATCACACCCACAGCATAACAGCGATGTTGCCCTTCCATTCTGAGGAATGTGACTCTGGTTCCAGCCATCAGCTTTTTCAGCCTTCGAGGCAAGTGTTCTGTCTCTATTGCCCGCTCGTTGAACAAGATGTGATAACGAGTCCTAAACTCTTCAATGGACCCCCTTGGGTTGTAAATAACAACCACCCCCAGGATGCCAACTCTCAGTACCTTGCGGCAAACAGGCCAAATAACATTTCTCCAGACCTGGTCCTGGCTCACCTTGTTTCTTCTGACCAGACTTGGCCTAGATCCTGGCTTTCCCATCCACAGTCCATAAGAACCCCAGCGGTAAAGGATGCCGCCTGGTTTCAGTCCTTAGTAGTTCCAGAAAATCAGCCAGATATGGACCACAGGCACCTGTCACCTCTGCTGTTGCACCAGCTTCCTCTGTCTCCAATATTCCTCCGGTCACTCCCTTGGAGTCTCGCGTGGTTCTGCCATCTTTGTCTCTCACTAAGCACATTACACTGTATAGGATGACTAATTGAATACATTAAAAAAATTAACACTTTTTTGGAGTTATATATCACAGAAATGTACCCTAGACCCCAGAACAACGCATGGGTGAGAAATGTAATGCAGCCAATTAATTTAACGTCTTTTTGTAGTGTTAGATATCACAGAAATGTACCCCAGACCACGGAATAGTTTATGGGTGAGAAATGTAATCCGGCCAATTTTTTAAATTCTTTTTTGTAGCGTTAGATATCACAGAAATATACCGTACCCCCAGACCACGGAATAGTGTATGGGCGAGAAATGTAATCCAGACAATTTTTTTATTGCTTTTTTTGTAGTGTTAGATATTACAGAAATGTACCCCAGACCACGGAATACTGTATGGCTGAGAGATTTAACCGTCAAACACTTTTTAATGCTTTTTTCAGTTTTATAGATCACAGAAATGTTCCCCATACCCATGGAGTAGTGTATGGTGAGAAATGGAATCCAGCCAATTTTTTTATGCTTTTTTATAGTGTTAGATATCATAGAAATGTATCCCAGAACACGGAATAGTGTATGGGTGAGAAATTTAATTCAGCAATTTTTTGGAATTTTTTTTGTAGTGTTGAATATCACAGAAATGTACCTCAGAACATGGAATAGTGTATGGGTGAGAAATGTAATCCAGCCAATTTTTTATGCACGTTGTTTGTAGAGCGAGATACCACAGAAATGTACCCCAGAACACAGAATAGGGTACGGGCGAGAAACGTAATCCAAAAAAAAGTTAACTTTTTTGAGTGTTAGACATAACAGAAATGTATCCCACACCACGAACTATTGTATGGCTGAGAAATTTAAACCTGAAAAACTTTTTAACCCTTTTTTCAGTTTTATAGATTACAGAAATGTACTCCACATCATGGAGTAGTGTATTGGTGAGAAATTTAACCCTGCCAAATTTTTAACCCTTTTTTTACATCAAAAATTTTTACCCCTGAACACAGAATAGTGTATGGGTAATAAATTTAGTGCAGAAAAAAATTTCTAAGACTTTTTTGGAGTGTTATAACACAAGAAAGTAACACAAACCACGTAATACTCGATGGATCAAAATATATTCTATTTTTTTTTTTACCCCTCCTCCCCCCAAAAAAAAGCTTCAGCTATGTATTTGGCAATGGACTGAGCTTCCCTAATCCCTGTCTACAGACTCTATTCTGCCACTGTTCCTGCTCCTGCGACTCTCTCTCCCTCCCTACACTAAATGCAGAATGAAGCACATCAAAGAAACCACTGAGGGCTTACATCTCCCCAAAATAATAAAAATAAGGAGATGAGAAAAATAGCGTATATCGTAAATGAATAAAAAATACAATTTTATTTTTATATATCAGACAATATAAACAGCACACAAATCTCATGACAAAAATATCAATACAATAATACAAAAATTAAAAACAGTAGATGATGTGACCGTGAAAGTGGGCGCAGACACGGAATAGAAAAAAGGTATCCGAAGGTCAGCCTTCAGCATTCACCATAATTTTAATGTCATAACAGAAAAAAGCCCAATACTAAAATTTGCTAATGCAAATAACACAAGTGCCTATAGACTGGCTAGTGCCAAGTATTCTCAGTAGCAACAGTATTGAGCCATATCACAGTCATATGGGTATAGAGATCCCTATCAGGTGTAAATAGAAAATCATGGCTGAGGCATCCTTACCAAACATTGACAGTGTCTGCGCTCCACACAGGACCCCACACCTGATGGGGATCTCTATACCCATATGACTGTGATATGGCTCAATACTAAATGCAGAATGTATGGGATACAAACAGCAAAGTAAATGATTAGCCCTTGAAAGACTGTTAGTATGATGGTTCAGTGCCAGTATTAACTCTACAGCACTCTGGTTTGTTATTCTGTGCATACACAGGCCTAGACAAGCACACTCTCCCTTCAATACAAAGTGTTAAGGAGCTGTACAATGGCATCAGTGTGCCGAGCCGGGTGCAACTGTTCTTTTATAACCCCTGATGATGTCACCGCCAATCACCGTAATGCCAGAAAGAAGATGGCAAAGAGACTGACATTGCCGTGGGGTCACTAGAACGCCTTCAATTTAATATCAGTCATATAAATGGTGTTTACTATCTCAAATTTGACCTCTATGAAAAGGTAAAGTCACAATAGAAAATATGATGTCAATATCTAACGCCTGGGACCTTCAGAGGCGAAGATATCTTGTAAGTTGTGAATCTCATAAAATCCTGAAGGACTGAGAACATCTCACAAACAGCTCCCACATGATGTCACCATTGGGAGCAGTGTGGGCATAACTTAGAGCTAATAAAAAGCAGAATTTGGGTTTGGATTCTTTGTCAGATCTTGGAAGACATAGTTTGCTGTAGAAGTTCTGTCCATTTTCTCAAAGTGCTTCTCTTCACTAAGCTCTGAGCCATTTCTGTGAACAGGTTTAGTAAGTTTATTTCGTTATTCCTTTTTATGTAATTGTATATATTGTGTTGTTTTGTTCGCATTTTGTATCATCTTGTATATTTTTTATAAACACTGCCTATCTTTCTGGATTAAATATAACATTAAATAGGTCTGTTCCTCTTGCTCTGTAAACCGCATCCCTGCAACCATATTCTACCTACAACGGGTGTCCAATCGGGCTGTATAAATGATTGGTGGTGGTTGTTTTTTTTATTGCAGAGCTGGCAGTGACCATATAAGGATTTATACATATATTCTATGTGTTGGAATCAGAGGTGTGTATACTAGAGTTGAGCGAAACAGGTCGGTCAGATTCATAAGTCGCCGTCGCCGACTTTCGCCAAAGTCGGGTTTCGTTGACCGAAACCCGACCAAAGCGTGCAGTCGGCCATGCGGTCAGCAAAACGAGTGAGTCGCCCTCCCAAGGGCAGTGGGGGTACTCTGATCCGAGCCTATTAACTCCTATGGGGGATGTCACGGCAACACAGCTCGGTCCGTGGCCCTGGGCGCTCACCATAAATGGGGGATATTTACAGGGGAATAAATGTTTGTATGATGATTCGTGACGCCACCTATAGTACCTGGTCAGGGTGACCAGCACTGCTGTGCAGATCCTCTGGAAGGGATGGTGTTGTGCAGCTAGATGTTAAGCCTCCTACAGGTGAGGCTGTGTCCTTCCAGGGCAGGTAGAAGTGGTAGTGCAGGGATGGTGCTTGAGGATGTAGCAGAGGGGAGTGTGCGTCGCTGGAATAATCAGGGAAACAGTTCTGTTGCAGTTTCGAGGTTTTACTCACAGTCTGTTGGTACCATACAGATGCCAGCCGGGCGCTGTGTCCTCCAAGAGAGTGGTCCAGCAACCCTCAGGTAAATTGGTCGCACTTCCAGACTCCCCTTCAGTATGTTCCTTTCCGGCCTTCTCTCTCTCAGTACTAACTCTCCTTACTTCCATGCACCACAGAGCCCTCGGACAAGGGAGTATTGGGCCTTTTCAGTTCACAGACCACTGCCAATGTCTGCACGTACTTGACCCCTAAGCTGCCTTCCGATGAGATTATGGTGGCTAGTGGCAATGTCCCTGAAGTGACCACTGCCGTCGGTTTTACTAGCAGAGCCTGAAGCTTTCCCGCTAGTCTAGGGACCGTTCCCCGTTGTTCGCCTGGTCCTTCCTTCTTCAGGATGGGGGCACAGCTCCAATTGCTGTCTTTGCCCTGGACCCATTCACTCAATACAGCATGGCTCCCGGAGGTGAACTCGGAGGAGCTGCAGTACAGGCCAGTACCCACACACTGCCTGACTGACACTACTGTTCTCTAAAACTAACATGCAGCCTAAGTGCTGCCTAAGCTCCACCCACCAACTAGTTACACCCTGTTCTAACCAGCCTGAGTCAGACCATCCTTCCAAAGGGTCCGTCTGTGCTCAGCCAGCATAGTGTATGTTGGATGTAGTGGTTGGAGTCAATGGGGTGCCTCCTCCTTACCTGAGAGTCAGGTGTCACACCTCTGGGTGAGATGCAACATCTCTGTGGCGACTGGACCCTCAGGGTGCCACATTCCCCCCTTGTTAAACACAGCACACCCAGGCTGTAACAGAGTAAAGATGTTACATGAGAAACATACAAAATTTTATAATGCATTACAACAGAAAACAATTTCAAAACTCATCATCCCTTTATGGGAGGCACTAAGTATTAAACGTTGCATAAATAACACTTTTAATATCAACATTCAAATAAAGTACAATAAGCAATTACGTTAGAGTTCATGTAAAACTTGTACTTATGGAGGACCCGCTCCAAACCTCCCACGTAACTGACTTTTCCAGCAGACCTCACCTTCGGCCACACCAAACGGTCTTTAACTTCAGAGGTAGTTACGTAAAAGCTGTATGTAAAACCAAGATGGAGCACCTAGGTGCTAACTATATACAATATAAGTTTTTGGGCTAGAGAGTCCATAGCCACCAGTTCAGAAGAACAATACCAAGACAATTACCCCTCCGGGTTATGGCAACATTTATAACTGTATAACATATCTACATAGAGGACCCTGTCTGGGTAACATTTTCCATTTACTTTGTATTAGGGGAGGCACCAGGAGTTGCTGAATTCCCCTCCAGGGATTCCCCAAAGTCAGTGACTCCCATTGCTGCTACTAGGCAGTGCCTCCTGGGTTTGCATACCACCAGATCGTGAGCCGCTATTCTGGTCTGGGTCGCGACCTCCCTGGTCTCATGACGGGTCTGGAGGCCAACGTCCCGCACAGTCTTAGCTCCTGGAGGCCGGACTGGTGCCTCACAGGGACTGGCAGCCTGCACCCTTTTCATGGTGGGGGCTGGAGAAGAGGCAGCTGAGGGAGCTGGTGGATGACCTGGGCGGGGAGTGGGGGTGCTCGTGGAGGTCAGGGTGGAGGAGACCTGTGCCGAGGGGGAACTGGTCACGACCCCATGCTCAGGGGAGGAGGGATAACACCAGGAGACATTGAGGGCGTACCACCCTTTAAACCCCCAGTGTCGAGTGTAAGTAATCAGGTCACCTATATATAGGTCCCTTTCCGGGTGTCCCTCGGGCAGGTGGGCCTCCACATCACGGCGATTGATAAATACCTCCAAGTATAAGCCGGGTTCCTGAATGAAACCCCATACGCCATTTAACTTAAAGACTCGTACCGCCCCAGTGCGCCGCGGCTCCCTTAGCGTACCTTTATCGTGGTGAGGCTTATTTTTGTCCGCGAGGTCCTTTTCCTGCTGACGTTGGCGTTGTTGCTGGGCCTCTTGCTGCTGGCGGTGCTGCTGGGCTTCCCACTCCTGACGCCTCCACTCTTCCTCCCGGCGTCGGTCATAGTCCTCCTCTGTTAACACCTTCAGGTCCCGACTGGCAGACAGCTGATAGCAGGGCTCTGACCTCTCCAGGTCTTCCGGTGCCCGCCTGGACTGGCGGCGTTCAGCACCGACAGGTGCCGGACTCGGCTCGGGAACAGGCTGGGGAACCAGCTCGTTCTGGTTCTCAGCGCCGCAGGACCCAATTTCCTCCTGGAACACAGGTAGCAGACCGGGGGCTGGTGCAGATGGCATGATGCACCGCTCCTCCGTGGACTCCTCAGCGGGGACGGTTAAGGCGGCAGCAGGGTCTGCGTCAGGACACGCGTCCCGGTGGACTTCGGGTACCGGCATCGCAGGTGGGCGGAGTGATCGGCTATGCTGCAGCCGCAGCTTCAGAGCCCACCAGCTCTGCTCCATACGCTCCACTTCTGCCTGGTGCCTGGCCAAGTCCTCTTGCGCAGCATCCGCCTCATCTTCTCTGGGGAGGGCGTCGACGGGTTCGGGCCCTGTAGACGGCTCGGCAACCGGTGGTTCTCCTTCCTGGGGGAAGAGGGTAAGCTCCTCCATCCCTTCCCACACCGGATCACCATCTGACGCCACCTTTTCCAGGTCATGAGTCATCTCTCCATCAGGAGGGGCCCGCTCTTTAGTATACAGGCGGAGCTTTCATGTCCTCTTCCGCCCACCAAGGAGGATGAGGAGGCGGATCTCTTTAGCTGTGGGGCAAGTACGCACATTGCAGAAACACTTGGACTGGGCGGTCATTATTTTCGCACCACAGAGTGAGCGCACGCCCACGAAGTCATGCCCTTCTTCTTCACCAGTGCGTCATGGTGCGAATATGGCGGCAAAATGGCGGTTGTTGTTTTAATGGTAGCAAATAAAGTCTCTGATGATTTTGGCGATTCTCTAGCACAAAAACAGTTCAGTTCAGGCACACAGGACTCGCTTATCACGAGCTTCAGAATCCTGTTCGTGACGCCAAAAATGAGCTATCCTCCCAGGGCAGTGGGGGTACTCGGATCCGAGCCTATTAACTCCTATGGGGGATGTCACGGCAACACAGCTCGGTCCGTGGCCCTGGGCGCTCACCATAAATGGAGGATATTTACAGGGGAATAAATGTTTGTATGATGATTCGTGACGTCACCTGTAGTACCTGGTCAGGGTGACCAGCGCTGCTTTGCAGATCCTCTGGAAGGGATGGTGTTGTGCAGCTAGATGTTAAGCCTCCTACAGGTGAGGCTGTGTCCTTCCAGGGCAGGTAGAAGTGGTAGTGCAGGGATGGTGCTTGAGGATGTAGCAGAGGGGAGTGTGCGTCGCTGGAATAATCAGGGAAACAGTTCTGTTGCAGTTTCGAGGTTTTACTCACAGTCTGTTGGTACCATACAGATGCCAGCCGGGCGCTGTGTCCTCCAAGAGAGTGGTCCAGCAACCCTCAGGTAAATTGGTCGCACTTCCAAAGACTCCCCTACAGTATGTTCCTTTCTGGCCTTCTCTCTCTCAGTGCTAACTCTCCTTACTTCCATGCACCACGCCACCACAGAGCCCTCGGACAAGGGAGTATTGGGCCTTTTCAGTTCACAGATCACTGCCAATGTCTGCACGTACTTGACCCCTAAGCAGCCTCCTGGTGAGATTATGGTGGCTAGTGGCAATGTCCCTGAAGTGACCACTGCCGTCGGTTTTACTAGCAGAGCCTGAAGCTTTCCCGCTAGTCTAGGGACCGTTCCCCGTTGTTCGCCTGGTCCTTCCTTCTTCAGGATGGGGGCACAGCTCCAATTGCTGTCTTTGCCCTGGACCCGTTCGCTCAATACAGCACGGCTCCCGGAGGTGAACTCGGAGGAGCTGCAGTACAGGCCCCCTTTTATTTACTGATTTTTACAACTCATTCCCTCCTCCATTATTTTTACAATGCATCCCCTTGTTCTCCTTGTTCCATTATTTTTTCCCCTTTTATTTCATTGTATTTCTTTTCTCCTTCCCTTCCCCCTTTTTCTTTTAGTTTGGACTCCTACCAATATTGTTTACCTG
This sequence comes from Oophaga pumilio, assembly GCA_009801035.1. Taxonomy (NCBI): domain Eukaryota; kingdom Metazoa; phylum Chordata; class Amphibia; order Anura; family Dendrobatidae; genus Oophaga; species Oophaga pumilio. Next base: position 31,135 of record VIAB01029944.1, read on the forward strand.
TATTAACATGTCTGTGCATATAACTTTTGTATCCCACACAGCGTTTGTGTCCTATATTAATATATGCATGTATCGTTGGTTTCATTATGCCATTCTTTGCATATCATGCCATATTAGGTTGCTGTGCTTTTTTCTGTGTGCCATTCCATGGTATCCACCATAATCACAGCACAAATACACAGACATTATGCATCTGCATTCATTGCACCTGCTCCCAGAGAGGTAAATATTCCTCCCCCTTCATCTAGCAAGCGCAGTTCTTCCTACTGCGCAAGCGCTCCTTCCCCTTGGTTACTGGAAGGCGTCTCTGACGCCTCAAACCACATGACTCTATGAGCGGCCGACGTCACTTCCGGTCACGCGGCCTAACAGTGGTTCCTTCATATACCTGGCGTCTCACTGCCGGTTACACACCGCCAGGACACAGTAGTGTCTGCGCTCGACGCTACGCCACCAATGATTGTAAATATCCTCTTTTTGGACACTAAGTTCCTCCTGTTATACCGGGCAGCATGACAACTACATGCTGGTACCCAAACCTTCTGTTTCCGGACCCCTGCATTATTTTTATCTTGCACAGCCTTTAGGGTCCGTCTGAACCATGACTGCCCATATACCTGGGAAACACTAGGATTCCCCCTGACCATACTGGCATACATATGCAAATATTTTATGTTGTTTCTGTTATGCTCCTACTAAACATTTATATCTGGGGACCTTCTCTTAATAATATCCTGTTTCACCCTTATCTTTAGGTCTCACATATGAATTCTATTATACCAACCTGGTATCTAGACTCTTCCTATTGAAAGGGTATGACGTTTTCATCTAATATTGCTTGTTCTCTCATGTATAATTTTGTCTACATGATCTCTTAGAAATTATTGACGATTCTTATAGTACATGAATAAGCACTTATACCGTTACCCAATGATACTTCTCTTATGATATTACTTTTTGTATATTTTTTGCACATTTACTCATGTATATATTTTATTGTTTTTCCAGCGACCAATTTTTGATAAAGGCCATACGTGGCCGAAACGTCACAGTCGTCGCATCACTTTCAATAAAATTTGTTCACTATTTGCAAAACTGAAACGTTTTTACGTGTTCAGTGATTTCTTCTTGATTGCGGACATTAGGACCATTGGTCCCTTCTCACTAGCACCGTATAGGGCAACCTTCTGGCCGAGTGCTAACCATTTTTCTACTTCTATGACTATTTTTGGTTTTCAGCACCATCCTAGTATCCATGTCTTCAGAAACCTACATGTACGATGATACCCTAGGATCTACAATTCTTTCTAAGATCAGATCCGGAACTGATTTCTTACATATTCCCAGTAAGGACATTAAGACAAGAGACTGGAAGAAAGAAAAGAAAAGGCTCATAGCCTATGATCTTCACTGCGCCACACTAGGCGAGTACCATAGGCAAGGAAAGAAACACCGCAGACTACGCTGCAATCTTCGACCGACTCTTTTTTCTGATAACGCCAAATATTGTGCCACTTTTCAGAAGATTCTCAACAAGTGTTCCTTCGACATTATACTACTTACCATTGAACACCTTCAGGAAGCAATAAAGGAGACTGAGGAAAAAATCACCTCAATTGAAACTCAACTGATTTCTACCTTAAACAATTCAGAGTTCAACACTCTTAAGAGTAAAATAGACGCCATTCTCCTTTCTCATCAAAAAACCTTAGAAGAAAGAAAACGGACCAAATTCCAGCGCGATACAGAAGACTACCTCAACAACAGAGTCTATAAATGGGAGGACCCAGCCCCAAGAAGATTCCGGTCCAGATTTCGCCATCAACCAGGGGGCCATACAGCCTCTGGGGATCCTCGCCCATAGGGGGCTCCTCACCAGGCTCTGGGAGCAACACTGGCGGAACATCCACGTCCAGACAACCTTTTTTAGGCCCAATTGGACGCCAACAAGGCGGTCGAGGAGGAGGAGAACAACATCGCCACATGACCCTTCGATCTCAGGTAGGAGTCCAAACATAGTTGTCAATATTTCTGACTACTCACTCCCTCCTCTTGAACTAAAAGTCCTTAATCTAGGCTTGTCATTTTGTCCCACACCCAGATGGGACGCGTTTCAATTACAAAAAGACCTCCAACTATTTTACCGCAATATTAGGTTGAAGGTACACTTTGAAAATACTCCACCCTACACGGTTAATACTTTGGGTTCCACATCCAACCCTATTGCCAGTCCACCATTTTCCATTGAGAGTCTAGGTCTTAGAAATCCCAGCAACTTCCTACCACAAAAAACACACCATGCAGTTGAAACCTTTGTTGACCTGGTTGATAGGGACATCAACAGCACCATCCATGATCAACGACTGGGCCTACTTCCCGTCCGCAACAATTTGAGCTCCCTAGAGAAACACGCTATAGTATCCCTACAAAACAACCCCAACATCATCATAAAACCTGCGGATAAGGGGGGTGCAGTCGTTATTATGAACAAAACCCAATACCTTACTGAGATTAGGAGACAACTGTCTGACACAAATACATATAGGAAAGTTCCGTCAGACCCTACACCCGACATACGCAGGAAAATTGATTTAATCCTTGACAAACATTTTCAACGCAATACAATTGACGCCAAAACCAAAACCTTCCTGACTAATTTACATCCGGTTACCCCGGTGTTATACATCCTTCCAAAGATCGACAAAGATTTATACAATCCACCGGGACGGCCAATAGTGGCATCTACTTATTCCATCCTGAATCCTTTTTCTGTCTTTCTAGAAAAAATACTGACTCCTCACACTCACATAACAAAATCTTTCATTCTTGACACAGGTGATTTTCTGAGTAAAATACAAGCCATTTCTACAGTTG
>VIAB01029946.1:0-11667 GCA_009801035.1 Oophaga pumilio
GATGGCGCTATATAAATAAAGATTATTATTATTATTATAGCTGACATTCATCCACTCAATGCTGACTTTTATTCCCAATTGACATGCATTGGGGTTGGGTTTCGGATGAAACTCCGACTTTTTTTGCCCTAGTCGGACCAGTTTCGTCCGACTCAAATTTTGTTTCGGTCGGGTGGTCTGAAACCCGATCCGACCAAAGTCGCTCAACTCTAGTGAAGAACATTTGTACAATTTTTTTTTTTTAGGTCCAATGTATTTTCTTCACCTAGAAAGAATATTTAAAAGTTCATAAAACAACATGCCTCATATGCTGTATCTTTTCCAGCCGAGAGTTTTGCCGTTAAGTCTTTGTCGACTGCATCTGACTCTGGTCATGGGTGGATACTGAATCCACCCATAAAGAACATAACTATTAAGTTTTTCTTTTGACTTAATGACCTGAATATAATTGAGAACAAAAAATACTTAATCAGATATGATTAATTAGTGATAATGGTGTACCCTATACAAACTACTTTGTAATAAAACAAATAAATATAAATTGAATTATTTATTGTATTAATAAAGCACTCGCTGTATATTTTATATGAAAATGTAAAAATCATAATTTTGCAGATGTAGTACTGTATTCGCATCCTTGCTCTGGCATAAATGCATTGAAAAAAATAACGTTAAGGCTGAATGCAATTTACATAAGTTCTGAGCGTTAGTTTTTCTGCCACACACTAACACTTTCAAAGCACAACTGATTTACCGTCTCTATTTTTTACAATTTTCTAATGCCCTTGGCAGATTCATACACAAAATACATACCAAATTGATGAACATGATGCATGTTGCAATAGTAGCAAAATTGACCTTCTTCTACTAAATCTATGAAGGACATGAATAACATTTAGTGATGAGCGAACTTGCTCATTACTCGAGTTTGCCGAGGGTGCTCCGGTATGCACCGTGTATCGCGGGTGCTCAAGTGAGATGGTGGTGTCACTGCGCATGCATGTTTCGCTGCTGTTAGACAGCCACAAACCATACGGGCATTGCCTGACAAACATGGGCAATTTCTTCATGTTTTGTGGTTGTGTAGCAGAAGCCAAATATGCAGCCGTGGGGATGCGAACATCTCACTCTAGAACCCGTGATACTCGGTGCATACCCGAACACCCTCGGCAAACTCGAGTAACGAGCACGTTCACTCATCACTACTAACATTACTAGCATATAGGTCTTGACCATGCAATTCCTGACACTACTTCTTTTGCAATAAAACAATGGTTTATAAATGTATGTTAATTTTGCCATTCTAATGGATTACCATCACATTAAATATTGTCTGTGAGTTTATGTGTTCCAACAATGGAGGGTACCAAATTATTTCTTGGATATTTATAGAAAAGAGAAAAAAACAACTTTTGTTCTGTTAGCACAAAATCCAAGTTCTTTTCTGACAGCATTCAGCTGCATCATCTCCTTATGATTGTAGATTCAGTGCTTGACAAGCTAATCGTGTACTGTAAATTGATGTCTGGCTATAATTGAGATGAGATTCTGCTGTTTCGTATGATCAGTTTACTAGGACTCAGTGTACCTGCTGCTATGTAAGCAACTGGACAAATGAATATTAAGCTTATGTTATATTTATATAACTCCTACCGTCTGTATAGTCTTAATGCACAAAACCCAAAAGCAGAATAATATAAGATCCAAAAAAAGAAATAGGAAATGGAAGGCAAAGGTAATTATGGTCTATACTATATAGGAAAAGTTTAACTTTGTTATTCCCAAATTTTTAAAAAACAATACAAAATAATTGAGAAAATTGTAGGAAAATACATTTCACACACAAAAATATGTCATTATTAGACAGCACAAAGAATATTCAAAGACTTTTGGTACTGAATCTGGCATTTCTGACAATGTGACTCTTTTTTCTGAAGTACGTCTGGTTGTCGCAATAGCAGATAAAATGTTGCAACAGCAGATAAAACATCTAATCAATCATGTCAAACTTAATATAGCTGTTGCCTCAGTTACTTGTTATAGTTCTAATGGTGGGAACAAGTGATGGACGAGCACTAAAATGCTGGGGTGCTCGTTGCTCGGGTCAAGCAAATTGGAATGCTTGGATGCTTGATCCGAGCAATGAGCCCAATGCAAATCTATGGGAAACTCAAACATTTTGGCAGTGGCCCTCCCGGTGGTCGGCAGTGGGACTAGAAATTGCAAAAATCGATGGGAACAGTGCTCATATGACATGAGAACAGCATGGGGAAGACCCCCTGGAATCATTTCTGACTCCCAGGTCACTGTTGTGAACAATGTTGTTAGAGTCTTACGCCACTTTTAGAGACTCACAATAAAACATACAAAAACAAAACCAAAATAGATTTTCCAGGGAAATTTGTTAAGGAACATCCTTTCCAGCGTAATGACATGTATATAAGGCAAAATAAATAACCAAAAACAAAAATGCTCCTCCACACTTTGGGCTATGTTCACATATAGCGTTTTTGAACTTTAGCATTGCTTTCAAACAAGACAAATTCATTCACTGGGAAATGTCATTTTAACATTTTACAACCTTATCAGGCCATGTGGTGCGTGACATAACATCAGACACATCCTGTTTCATTTATGAAGGCGGGACACTCAAAGTCACTAAGCCTATTTTTATAGAGCCATCAGGCGGCCTTTACTATTCTTAAAGGGCCAGCAGTTGGCCCTCACTATTCTTAGAGAGCCATCAGCCGGCTATGCTTTGTTGCTCCCATTATTAAACAGTGGGTCTCCTATACTGTTATTGCGTATGCAGGGAGTGGTAGAGCTGCCCAAAATTTGGATGCATCCCAATACCCCTTTGAAGAGACGTACAGGAGGGCCTCCTGAAAACAATGTTTACATTATTAGGAAGTGGGTCTCCCATACGGTTTGCATAAGCAGTAAATGCAAGGGCTGCCCCAAATTTGGATGCACCCCAATACCTCTTTGAAGAGACGCACAGGAGGGCCTCCTGAAAACAATGTTCCCACTATTAGGAAGTGGGTCTCAGATACTGTTTGCCTAAGCTGTCAATGCAAGGGCTGCCAAAAATTTGGAGGCACTCCAATGCCCCTTTGAAGAGACGTACAGGAGGGCCTTTTGAAAAAATGTTCCCATTATTAGGAAGTGGGTCTCCCATACTGTTTCTTATGCAGTGAATGTAAGGGCTGCCAAAAATTTGGAGGCACTTCAATGCTCCTTGGAAGAATGTAGAGAAGGGCCTCATAAAAAATATTCCCATTGGAAAGGAGCTGGTCTCCCATAGTGTTTACCTATGCAGGGAATGCAAGGGCTGCCAAAAATTTGGAAGCTCTCCAATGCCCCTTGGGAGAGATGTGGAGGAAGGCCTCATAAATAAATGTTCCCATTAGAAAGGAGCGGGTCTCCTGTACTTCCAATGCTTATGCAGTAGGTGTATGGACTGACAAACATTTACCCCTGGGGGGTATACATAAACATACTGTATACCAATTTTTTTTATGGGCATCATAAACACCCTTTAAAAAAATTATGTGGGTGTTGCATCATGGACCACGGTCACCCTGGTGATATGGTGGTAGGGGATGAGAGAAGGAGCAGGACAAAAGCAAATAGCCAAAATCAGGAAGCATAAACGCACATGTGGGTGTGAAGAGGTGCATTGGAATTGACCTCCCAATAAAAGACACTGGATTTGAGTTTATGTTACGCTTCTATCATTTGGTGGTGTTGAGAAGCCCAATCCAGCCCTTGTTTATTTTTATAAGAGTTAGCCTGTCAACATTTTCAGGTGAGAGGCTGATGCGCTTATCAGTTAAAATTCCACCAGCACTAAAAACTCGTTCTGAAAAAAATGCTAGCGGCAGGGCAGGCCAAGACCTCCAAGGTGTAGAGAGCCAGTTCATGCCACGTGTCAAGCTTAGATACCCAATAATTGTAAGGCACAGAGGAATCACGGAGGACATTGGTACAGTCAGCAAGGTACTCCCACATCATCTTCTCAATCTTTGCACTTCTTGTGGGAGTACCCCATGCCTCAGTGCATGTGCGATGGAAAGGTTTGAGAAAACTCTCTCAGAACTTTGACAGTGTTCCCCTGCCTCTGCTGGATTGGAGTTGTGTCTCTCTTTCCTGTATTCCTTTATTGTCCAACGAACTGTGACCTCTGCCACCTACGTTTTCAGTTGGGTATTTTTTTAATAATTCTGTAACAAGGGCCTTCTGGTACTGCCCCATTTTTGTAGAACTGTTAGCTTCGGGAATAAGAGATAGAAAGTTATCCTTGTAGTGTGAGTCTAGAAGTGTCAGCAACCAGTAATGAATATCATCTAAAATTTTGAGAACGCGAGGGTCACAGGAAAGGCAGCATAACATAAACTCAGACAGGCGTGCCAGACTGCTAATAGGCAAGACTTCCAAATCCTCACCAAGAGGATGACAGACCATGCTCTCCTCCTCTTCCTCCTTCTCATCCCTGTCCTCAGGCCATCCAGAGTGAACAGACAGTATGACACTTGTGCAGGTAGTACCGTCTATAGCGCATAAAACTATCTCCTCCTCATCCTCTTCCTCATTGTCACCCAATCCATCTTGGGATGAGATGAGGCTGGACTGTGTGTAATCACCCTGTATGGTTCCTTGCTTCATCTCATTGTACTTTACCTGCAATGCATCCTCTTTGGTTGTGAGTAGAGAGCATTTCAGTACACAGAGAAGCGGGATGGTGACGCTAATTATGGCGTCATCACCGCTCAACATCTTTGTGGAGTCTTCAAAGTATTGGAGGTTGGCACATAAGTCTGACATCAATGTCCACTCTTGAGGTCTTATGAGTGGAGTCTGAACTGAATACTGACTGCCTTGTTGATGCTGGTAGTCAACAACTTCCCTCTTCTGCTCACAAATCCTTCCCAACATCTGCAGGGTAGAGTTCCAATGCATGGGGACATCACACACCAGTCAGTGAGCCAGAAGTTGCAAACGGTGCTGAAGCACGGCTAGGGTGGAGGAAGCTGTAGCTGACTTTCTAAAATGGGCACACAGGCAGCGTACTTTGACAAGCAGATCCGGCAGCTCTGGGTAGGTTTTGAGAAATCACTGAACCACTAGGTTAAGCACATGGGCCAGGCGTGATAGGTGTGTGAGCTCACCTTGCCTCAGAACCGCCACCAGGTTCCGGCCATTGTCACACATGACCATGATTGGCTGTAGGTTCAACGGTGTCAGCCACAGATCTGCCTGCTCTTTCTGAGCTGTCCCCAAATCTTCAGCATTGTGCGGTTTGTCACCTAAGCATATTACTTTCAGCACAGCCTGTTGCAGCTAGCTGAGGCAGTGCTGCAGTGCTTCCAGCTTGTGACTGATGTGGTCATTTCAGAGATGGAGGCTGAAGAGGAGGAGGAGGTACAGAAGCTGAAGACTGTGTGGGGCAACCCTGATTGACCTAGGGCCCAAAATCCTCAGCGTCGGGAGGACGTATTCCATCCCAAGGTCTGACTGGGTCCCGGCTTTCACTATGTTAACCCAGTGTGCCTTTAGCGAGATGTACCATCCCTGCCCACAAGCACTTGTCCACGTGTCCGTGGTTAGGTGGACTTTCCCAGTAACTGTATTGTTGAGGTTACAGCTAATGTTGTGGGACATGTGCTTGTGTAATGTGGGGACAGAACTCTGGGAGAAATAGTGGCGACTGGGGACCGAGTACTGAGGGATGGCCACCGCCATCAGGTTGCGGAAAGCTTCCATGTACACAAGCCTAAAAGGCAACATTTGAAGCGCAAGCAGTCGCAAAATGTGTGAATTTAGTAGTGTGGCCTGTGGGGCGTTGGCTGCATATTTGTGCTTGTGTTTCAAGGACTGGGGTATGGACAACTGAAGGCTGCGCTGGGACAAAGATGTGGATGCGCTTGATGATGGTGCTAGTTGAGTGTGTGCAAAGACATGCACCATGGACACGATATTGGCTTGCATGCACAACAGCAGAAGTAGTGGTGTCACCCGCAGACACTGTTCCTGGACCCTGGTGTTCAGCCCACAAAGTCGGGTGGTTTGCTGCCTTGTGCCTGATCATGCTGGTGGTGGTCAGGCTGGTAGTTTTGCTACCCCTGCTAATGCTGGCATGGCAGGTGGTGCAAATTGCCTTTTTGGGTTTTTCTACAGAGTCTTTAAAAAACAACCAGACGCAGGAAGACCTAACAGTTGTATTGGCAACTCCCGTCATGCTGGTGTTACGGAGAAAGGTTGCCCAAGTTCTGTCTGCGGCCATCACACTGCTTCTTCCTACTTCTTGGGGTGCTATGCCTCCCTTCCCCTGTGTGCTGCTGTCCTCGCTCTGCATGTCCAGCTGCCAGGTTGGGTCAGTTACTATATCATCCACCACTTGCGCTTTCACTTCCGCACCCTCGTCCTCCTCCATACTTTCTGGCAATTGTGTCTCATCATCGTTCACCTCTTGTGAAACTTACCCACCATCACCTTTGTGTGACCGTGGCTGCTCAAATGTTTGTGCATCGCTACATGCGATCTACTCTTGCCCCGCTTCAAGTGGACAGGGTGAGAGGCCCGAATCTATAAATGGAAAAGTGAACAGCTCTTCAGAGTGTCCAAGTGTGGGATCAGTTGTCTCTGGGCACTCGGCATGGTGGGAGAAAGGAGGATCAGGGTGAGGAATATGAAGTCCAGACTCACTGCTACTGAGACTTGACCATGTGAAAGACAGGGTGGTGGTGGCAAAATGACTGGAAATATTATCTGCTATCCAAACAACAACCTTTTGACACTGCTCTGGGTTCAATAGTGGTGTGCTGCTGCGGTCCCCTAGTAATTGGGGCAGGAAGGTCGGGCGAGAAGCTGTGGGTGTTTGTTTTGACACAATTTCAGCTTTCCCACGGCCTCTGCATGCATCATCATGATCATGTCCAGTTCCCCATCCCTTGCCATGTGCCTTGCCCATTTTAAATGGAGGACAATATTTTCCACGTTCACTACTAATGGCTGAATTTGGAGTGAACTTATATGTGATCCGTGTGAAGGGCAAACCACAGTTTTAAATAGCTGGAGTGTAGGTAATTGTTTCTAACATCAAACTGGTGTCTGTCAATAACATCTCTAACACACTGCAACAGACTCTAAATGGATGCCAGAAATTGCAGAATTTTGAACCCAGTTATATGTGATCCGTGTGACGGAAAAACCACAGTTTTAAATAGCAGACTGGTGTCTGTCAATAACTTCGGGAATACACTGCAACAAAATTTAAATGGAGGCCAGAAATGGCAGAATTTTGAACCCACTTATATGTGATCCGTGTGATTGAAAATCACAGTTTTAAATAGCTGGCCTGGAGGTAGCTGTTTTAACAGCAAACTGGTGTCTGTCAATAACTTCGGTAATACACTGCAACAAAATTTAAATGGAGGCCAGAAATGGCAGAATTTTGAACCCACTCATGTGTGATATGTGTGATGGACAAACCACAGTTTTAAATAGCTGGCATGTAGGTTACTATTTTTAACAGCAAACTTGTGTCTGTCAATAACTTTGCTAATACATTACAACAAAATTTAAATGGGGCCAGAAATGGCAGAATTTTGAGCCCACTTATATGTGATCAGTGTGATGGAAAACCACAGTTTTAAATAGCTTGCCTGTAGGTAACTGTTTTTAACAGCAAACTGGTGTCTGTCAATAACTTTGCTAACACACTGCAACAAAATTTAAATGGAGGCCAGAAATGGCAGAATTTTGAGCCCACTTATATGTGATCTGTGTGACGGACAAACCACAGTTTTAAATAGCTGACCTGTAGGTAACTGTTTTTAACAGCAAACTGGTGTCTATCAATAACTTCACTAACACACTGCAACAAAATTTAAATGGAGGCCAGAAATAGCAGAATTTCAAGTGCACTTATTTGTGATCCGTGTGACGGAAAACCACAGTTTTAAATAGATGGATTTTTATCCCTGTAATATAGAAAGGATCTGGCTGTATTCTGCAAGCAAATGGAGCAGAAAAACTGTGTTCTCTGGATTGCTTTTTAAGCAAGTAATCAGGATTAAGATCCAAAAGAAAATTATTCCTTGCCCCTGATACCTGGGGCTATGTCTAGAAATATCAATAAAAGCAGCAGCAGCAGCAGACAGAACTGGAATGAACCCTGTTGCTGTATGCACTGCAATCTGCCACAAGCACTGTCTGCCTGCCTAGCATTGATATGTATACAGCTGGATTAGTCCCCAGGACTGTTAGTTGAGATGGATATGTGTATAATATATGGTATACCTACACTAAGTAAGAATCAAGCAAATCTCTCCCTAGCTCTGCTGCAACTCTCCCTACATTGCCTGATTTCGCAGTAGACTGTGACGAGCATGGCAGTGCCAGGTCTGATATAGACATAATGATGGTGTGCGGCCAGCCAATCACTGTAATGCCACAACCAACATGGCTGCAGCATTACAGTGTGTGTCAGACAATCCTTGCATGTTCATTGGGTCTCTAAAGAGCACCAAACATGCAGGGCAGGAAACCCAGCTCCCGCCGAGCAACCCCGGAAATACTCTGCGAGCTCCGAGCATCTCGAACAGTGAGATGCTTGGGTGAGTACCGAGAAGTGGTGCGCATGCTCACTCATCACTAATGGGAACATGTGTCTGTGTGCATCAGCAAGGGGTCTGCTGCTCAGTTGAGCGAGTGTGAGACAACCCACTGTGTCGGTTGGTCATCATGACCAGCATCAGCTTCATCATCATTTTCACTATCACTGTCTCGTCTGCTGCCTGCACTAAGTCTGGGTCCCCCCAATATCCACCTTTTGCTGCTCCTCCTCCTTCTCCTCCATATCCGTTAGCAATTAGCATTGACCTAAAGTATCCCCAAAAGACACTAGGCAGCGATAAACAATGGCATTTTGCTGTTCTTCCTCAATCCCCTCTTGCATTCGGGTGAATATTTTTCCAAGAAAACTATGAAGGGGATGACATCATTGATTTCACACATGTCCCTACTGAGAAATTTTGTCTTCTCTCATAAGAACTTCAGTAAGCAACACATGTCCCTCTCAACTGCCATTGTAGAATCTCAAAGTAACCCACTCTCCAGTTTGCCTGCTTCACTATGTAGTTTGTTAATGCTTTGCATTGCTCATACAGATGCTGCAACATATGTAATATGAAATTCCAGTGGGTGGTGATGTCCCAAAAAAATGGTGGCACACTGGCAGTCCATTTTATTTACGAAAAAGCAGGAAATCGTGCTTTGCCTCATAGTATTGTTTGAGATGAGCTGTCACTTTCTGATCCATAGCCATCACCCTTCTCAAACGGGTATATTTGTGGAAGAAATCTTGCACAAATAATATCAGGACATGCATGGAGCATGAGATATTTTTCCTTAATATAAGGTAGCTAGAAGGTTACATGGATTTTCGCTCATGCAAATTCCAAGATGCAATTCACAGAGAACAAGCTAGCAGTAGTTATTGCTTGAGTCATCCACCATACTGCTTTACTCCCCAAGCCTTATAAGTTGTACATTCATTTGGCATTAACCTTATATGAGAGCGATGTGTGGAGTCAATGCTGTGTCCAGTGCCTGCTTGGTCATTGAACAAGATCCAGAGAAATTGCAGGAGGAGACAGATACCCACCACCTAGAAGTTGAAATAGCTCCCAATCGCTGAGGCTTCATTACCTGTCTCAGTTGCATTGTTGCATCACTTCCACTAAAAGCATTCGCCCAGAGAGGTATAGATTGAAGCTCATTGACAATTCTAAAGAGCAGCGCAAACTTCCTTTCTCATGAGAAACTAGAACAGGCACCCCTTTTTGCAAGAAATAATGGCAGCTGAGCATCTTTCATTGAGACTGAGCGTCATTTCTCAAAAGGCAGCAGACTCCAAAGGGTGGTATGGTAGCAATTGCACCACCAGCAACATGACCAAGTGAGAGTTTAGTTAGCATACTAGTGGATGACTAAGAGCATACACTTATTTTCCCAACACACAATCAGGGATGAGAATTTACCTTTGTGAAGGTAAAAGAGTTAATAGAGTACGAAAAGCATTAGTTTTGGATGACAATGATGATATGGGTGATGATGACTCCAACTAAGTACTACTTGTGGGGTGGCCTGACTTAGAGTAAAAACAAGCATGGCGAGAAGGGGGAGGACAACTTAAGGCTTGCTCTGATTCTTGGCAGGCAGGGTTTTGCCAAATGGTCAGGTGATGTCACTTCATCTGCTGATGGAGAGTTATAGTTCCTAGCATACTGTATATAAGCTGGGACATCAACTGCTTATTTTCCTTTTGCAGAGCCTGAAAACTGCCAAATAATCATTTAGGTGCAACGTGTGAAACAACTTCCACACATCAGATACTCACACATATGCCTCGCCAGCACAGGGACAAGACTTTTCAGGCGTGGTTTAGGCTCTTTTACCAGCAGCATGTGTGTCGACACCTGATTCAGAGTTGACTGCAGATAAAGCAAATTTTGCCCCAGACAATCTTTTAGCCACAAGTAGCTTATGCTCTGTATTGCTGAGGCCATCACCCTTCCCAGCTCTTGTCCACCACAGAATTATCATCATCATTATTCCTGAGTTGGCCAACAGCTACCTCAAGGTGGAAAATGAGCTGACCTCCTTGAACCACCCCTTCCTGATTCCCAACTTGGAATCTGGTATGGCTCAGAGTGATACTACCATTATCAGTACCCCTATTACAACAGCTTGCAAAACCAACAACATAGTTTAGTGTTCAAATCATTTTCTTTATTCCCTCTGGCCCCATGTCATATGAGAACACAGGCTGAATGTTCATCTTTTCCAATAAGCCAACTGGAAGAATTTTCTCTAATAAAGTATGTTCCTTAGACCCTGGGGTGTTATGCTTTAGGGGAATGTGGGGAAGGATGGATGCAGGAGTTATTGACAGAACAGAAAATCATAAGTTTTATGGTAGCAAAGAAGATGGACTGAGTAGAACACTGACTCAAGCTGATGGTGCTGCTGTCAGTAAAATCATCCTGCTCTGACTAAGGCAAGTGACATATATTCCATTGTTCACTCCACTTTCTGCCCACTAATAATCTTGTCAGAGGCAAAAGAAGGCAAGGTTGATGTACATTTGGTGCCACGACTAATGGGATGGTTAGTGCTATCAATGAAAGGTTTGATGGAATAGAAATTCTGTTCTGTACAATATTAAGTGTTATAGGAGCAGAGAAGGTACGCTGAGTTGGTGGTGTTGCTTTCAAAGGCTACATCATCCTTGTATGATTTAGATGAGTGATGTTGCGGATATTCCATTATGCCCTCCACTTTCTCCTGGCTTATACTCTTGCCAGAGACAAAGGAATCCAAGTGTTGCTGCCTAGATTGCCAATGTTGCTGCAGCTAGCAGCATCAACGTTTTTCCATGATACCTTTATTTTTCTATCACATTACAATGATCATTGCTCATGTCTCATTTTGGTTTAACATACATTTTTTGACACAAGTATAATGCTTAATTTGTGTCCAGAATTTTGTTACCATAAATAGCCAACCAAGGAAAAATAAGAAATCAAATTAGAATATTAGGATTCACTTAACAGACAAAATAGGAAAGATTTGTATCTTCGTACCGTGTTAGCCAGTAGATAG
>VIAB01029947.1:2957-18647 GCA_009801035.1 Oophaga pumilio
GGCGTTTTCTCCCTTCATCCACCATTATGGAAAGGCTTTACCGCCTGCCTTAGCACTAAAAATAGCAGATCCTTGCTCTCCAGACTCCTCTGTAGTAGTCACACCATTCCCTTGAGGTTCCACACAGAGCAGTGTCAGACTCATCCACAGCAGTGACCCACTCCTCCCTCCCCAATAGTTACACTTTTTAAATAACATAGAATGACTTACATTTACTAACGCGCTCTAGTAGTCACATTGACGGACACTTGGAAGATGCTTCAAATTATTAGATATGCATTTTTTTTTTTTAAACAAATCCAGGTTTCCTTTTCCCAAGCCTTTTGATTAGGGAGGTGCAAACATCTGCGCTTTTCGAATAAAATTATCTAAAACTTATTTGCACCAAAAAGAAGGGGCAACAGCATCATGTGAGCCAGTGTCTATATTTTAGTTGTCTCCTGTCACATAAAACAGATTATGTCCTGTGAATTCAGCCAGAAAACATTGTCACTTAACAAGTTAACAGCCTTCTCTTGAAATACGTTCCCCAGACAATAAGGTTTTGGAAACTTGAACTTTTAACATCAGATCCTTGGAAGAGTCTAGTGAAGACCAGGAGAAGTGAATCATGACGTGGAGGAGTTCACTAGGAGTTTGGTGCTGGAAAGTGAACGGATTTAGGATTATTTTTTTTTGTTAAGGGCTTTTATAAACCTATACACTGGGTAGATTTACATTATGCATCATTTAGAGGTGCGAGAACGGACATACAAGACAGCGTTGTATCCGCAGCAGCCATGTCCTATGTAGACCGGAGCAGTGAGGAGCTCGGGAAGACCTCCCTCTCTAGATAGAATTCTCATCTCCTCTCAGTAATGGGAAAGTCTTCACTGAAAACACATTTTACCCCAGAATTGAGAATTTTGATAATGAATGATCAATTTTGACAAAGAAAGCAGCAGATTTCTCTGATCAGATATATTACACAGTTGCTTATTTTCATGTGTACTATTGATTTATGAAATAAAAATTAAAACCGGCTACAGTCAATGCAAAAAGGGCATATCTGCTGCAAATTTTATTGTGGTAAATTCAGCGGTCCTATTCCTCTGTAACAACAGCATTCAGATAAATGGAAAATAAATTCTCAGTGGCAGAAATTTATACAAAAACAATATTTGACTTTACACAACACGTTTCATGGTCCAAGCTTAGACCACAAGTGTACGGACTGGCTATGGGCCGCCAGACCCGAACGCAACGGGCTCATAAACGCCTATGAAGCTACTGAAATTGGGTCAGAAGACCAACAGCTAGCCCGTACACTGCCGTCAGTGCCCAGACCGTAAAATAAGGATGTGAGACCAGTATGAAGGCTCCATCATGTGTGCCAAATCAGTAATTGAGCAGACAAAAAAGTTTATTTCCGAATTTAGGTCCATGTAAAAACATAGCTGATCTGCCAACAAAATGGAAAAATGCTTGTTCATTTCTGGTAGCAAATGGGATTTACTGCTTACAAGCATACTGTATTGACGATCAATCTGTCGGCATCCAAACTTGTTGACACGTGTGAACCAGGGACGGACATATCATTGGTGCAATCGGTGGGGGTCACACAGGGGCCCAAGGTGTAAGCGGGCCACTTCTACCTCCAAAGCAGGTGGAGTTGTGCATTATGATGAGCTATTAGGCTGCAAAAGACACATATACAGTCCTCGCACAGGGGAGTTCTCCTATACTCGCCAGTTATGTGAACCGTTCATAAATGAGCACTGATCCGATATTTATATAACTGATCTGCTCTCCTTTATGGGCAGAGTAAACTTGAGCTGTCCTATGTGTGTACTTGAGGAATAACACTTTCTTGCCTTTATACAATTTGCATGTTGTACGTCTCCCTCTGCACCAGAAACCTTAGCAGTTTAATTATTTCTCTTCTCTCCAGTTTCCCTTCAGCTTCTCTCACCAACTCTCTTCATAGACTTTTATAGGCAGCAGTAACAGGTTACCTTACTGAAGGCAGATCTGTAGACAGATTCAATCAATTTTTGAATCAGAATGGTCAGTGCAAGGAAAGATGAAAAGATTTTCTTATTTTTATTTGAACTACTGGGACTTGACTTGACTAATACCTACGAGGCTACAGAGTTCTGGTCGGGAGACGTAGCCGGACCGTGAATCACAAACTATGACACACAAGTGTTAATGTGGTCTATGGTGTATGATCTGTTTTACATCCCACTGGTAAGTTTCCTGCAATATTATGTATTCACGTAAATACCCAGGAATCAAAACATAGAACGTGGCTAGGGCTTCATTCAGAAGTTGTAATTTTTCACACAGAAAAAAAAAAACAACAACAATCTGAGATTCAGCAACACCAGTGATTTTCACATATAAAGAAAAAAAAAATCAATAAATTGAAAAGCTCATCTGATTCCTTGCAATGTTAATCACAGACAGCATACAGACTGCACACTGCTGTATATGATTTTCATGGAAAATTTGATCAGGGAAATTTTGATTAGTGACTCAGAATGAAAAACTGAAATGTCTCCATTATTGTTTTTGCAGACAAAAAAAACAGTTTTTATGAAGTGAAATCTAATCTATTAATCTAAACACTGTTTATCGGTGATTACTTTGTATCTCCGTTCATACTGCACCCACACACACAAATGATACACCATTTGAAAGGAGGTAAATTTGCCCCTTCAGCAAGAAACTATTTATTCATAGTGGTACTTGTTTATGGACTGAGTATAGTTGTTTAAATGAGGTGGCTGAGTATGGAGTTTATATGTATTATTGAGTAGTGACACTTTGTGCACATATATTTGAATATTTTTCCTCAATGTATCTTTTTGAATTTGAACCCCTCGTTGGTCTGTTGTATATCCTCCCTTGGGGTATATTTTGATGAAATTTCGATATGTAGCTATTTTTATAAAATTTTGTATTTTGAATAAAAATTATATTATTTTAGTATAATTGTGGTTCGCTTCATTTGGGTAATTAAGTAAACCATCTTTTTACACTTGTGTGTAGTAAGGAAAAATGACCTGCAGGTCACACCACAGTACCCCAAAGCACACTACCACAAAGCTGCTTACAGACATCACAAACAAATCCAAACATTTGCCTTAGGGGCTTTCCAGCTGGCCGAACTGCTTGCCCAGCCTATTTTACCCAAATTGGAGGATTGCACACTTCACTGCAGGTGAGGCACATATGCAAACACATTTGTAATCATGCACTGCCTATAGAATTGCACACTTGCTCCGTTTATACTCCACACACACAAACAAGTGATACACCATTTGAAAGGTCAAATTACCTGCAGGAGGCAGCACAACACCACAAAGCTGCTTACAGATATCACAAACAAATCCAAACATTTGCTTTGGGGTCTTTCCAGCTTGCCCAAGTGCTTGCCCAGCCTATTTCAGGCACATTTGAGGATTGCACACTTCACTGCAGGTGAGTCACATATGCAAACATTTGTATACATGCACTGCTTTTTCGCTGATTACTTCGCCCCACACACACAAATGATACACCATTTGAAAGGTAAACTTGCTCCCTTCAGCAAGAAAAGAGCCAAACAAACCACACATTCACGATTTTATCACTAAAGACAGTTTAAACATTTATTTTCATAAACCTACAGAAAGACACAATGACCTGCAGGTGGCACCTCAACCGGAAGATATTTTTTGGCCTCTACGTATCAAACCAATTAATTGTATTACAAATCTACATATATAAATACCTGTCTGTGTTCATCATCTCATGAAATACATTTACATTTCACCAGTTGCTTTTTCTGAAATTACCTGCACCCCGACGACCAATGTGCAAAAATTTTGCACGGGCCAAGCTAGTACAATTACATTAAAAAGTTTCAGAACCTATTATTCAAACATCGTGCTTTGTTTACATGGAAGTCACCAAAACTAAAAATGTAAGCTCTCATTAGAAAATTACCTGTTATATCAGGTTTTTGTGGGACATAAAAAAAAAATCTATTTTTTTTTAGTCATATCAGGAATAGAAAAAAAAATTATTAAAATCACATAGGCCGCTCAGGCTTCTTTTAGTGTCTTCCTTCCTTTCCATTCAGTAAGGGTATGTTTCCACGTACCAGATTATCTGCACTTCGGACGGAGCGGAAACCCCGCTCTGCCCAAAGCCCAGCCACCTTCTGTACGCTCGGTGAATCCGCATGTCCGGTTTAGCGGGTGTGTCACCCGCGTAATCGGACACATAGTGGAGACGGGATTTCATAAAATCCCCTTCACTATGCAGGAACATCTGGCTGCTGCGGATTAAACGCTGCAGTAGGACGCAGTGTTCAATCCGGAGCCAATACTGATGGTTTCCTGACCGTGGAAACATACCCTAAAAGTACTGTCACACTAGGCGAGATCGCTAGCGATGTCGCTTAAGCGACAGCGATTTTATGACGCAGCAGCGACATAGTTAGTGATGTCGCTGTGTGTGACATGTAGCAGCGATGTGGCCCCTGCTGCGATGTCGCTGATCCTGCACGAACGTTCTGGACCGTATTTTGATCGTTGGCGTCCCGCTGGTGAGCCTGAATCGCTGAGTTTGACACCCTTTATGAACGTCGAACGACCTCGTTGGCGACTCATGTCAGCGGCGCAGGCGGGACTAGGTTTTAACGCCCCTCAGCTCCGATTGGTGGCCACAATATCTAGTCCTTTGTGCGTTGTTGCGAGGATACTATCGTGTGTGGGGTTTTGCGATCCTGTCAGAGTCGCTACAGCGCTTCATCTTTGCCATTTATACAAGACGTTTTGGGATCCTGAAAAAAATGAATCCGGGGCAAACGCAATAGCGGCACAGACTGGATCGCAGTAGCTACAAGGCAGAAGGCTAGCAGGACGCAGTATGGAACAATGCTGGAAATTCGTATGAACCACTTGCGTCATCTTTTATGACGCAGACGTCAAATCACTAAGCGAGAGCTGTGATATATGACATACAGTGACCACCAATCTGTGCTGAGGGGCGTGAAAAAGGTTGCGCTCAATCTTTAACAATACATGCTGTGTGACAGGTCCCAATGACCGCCGAGGTCGTTATACAGATCGCTGATGAGTCGTTTATGAGATCTTCCTGTTTGGAAGCTACTAGCGACCATATAGCGATCACACCAACGATCTCGCCAGGTCGTGACGCTGTCATGATCACTGGTGCGATCACTTAGTGTGACAGTGCCTTAATGGTTTTCAGCAAAACGCCTTGTTATCAGAGACACGATTGCAATGACAGTTAACACCTCTATGCAAAGTAATTGGTGCACCCTGTGTTATCAACAGCTATCATAATCGGATAATCAGATGCTGCAATATAAAAGTTAGGGTCTGTTCATTGTGGCTAATGTACAGGTGTTTCCTGAAACAATAAACTAGAGTCTAAAATTGTAAGATTTCTATTTTTGATTTTCAATACAGAAGGTGATATGGAAAAAGCTGACAATTTTTATTTTGTATTTTTTTTTTTTTTAGGTACTAAGTATTCTAAGAGAAAGCCATCACGAGTCTGGCTTTTACATTTGATAAAACAGCACCAGATTGGTGAATGGTCTAAAAATAATCCAGCAACAAAAACCACTCAGGAGTGGTACTGATGTTATCCTAAGGCGAAGTTCACATTAATGTATAAAAAAAGAATTGTTAGAGTTATGCAGATAACGTGGGACAATTTTTCTCACTGATCATTCATATTCAACCCGCTTTTTTTTTTTTCTTTTTTTACAGTAGCAGTTAATTTACAAGACCATTTACAGTTTCCTATGTTAAGAAATAGCAATCTATATGTAAAAAACAAACAAACAAAAAAAAACAATCTTATGCTATGGGAGAGTCAGCCGACACACGGATGAGAGTCAGCCGACACACGGATGAGAGTCATGAATGCTGCCGTGCACTTGATTAAGCCGTTTCTGAGCGGTGATCACTTTAATAATGTACCTGCTCAGTGACAGCTTAATAAAGCTAGCAGCAGAGCATCTCTCCACGCCTTTCAGGTAACATCAGGACTACTTCTCAACAGTTTGCTATTGGATTATTTTTAGACAAAACTCTTATCTTGCGCACTGTTACAATAGAAAGCGAAGCCCCGGATCAGTGCTCTTTAACTACCATTACTGATAGACTAAAAGTAGACTGTTAATACCAGAAAATGACAATTTATTCATGCCAGCAGCCAACCCCACCATACCCTAAATAAGTTATATGGCACAAAGAATCCACAACTTATATTTGCAGGAACGCCCATTTACGAACTCAATGACGCAGCTGACAACCGTTGTTCGGAAGTTCAGCGATTTACCCTCCCAAAAATATCAGTGATCTAGTCTTCAGCTGATAGCCGCTAGCACCATCCAAACTATTTCACCCCTAGTGTTCACTAGATGTCAACTTTGATCACCCAGCAGCAAATGCTCGATGTCACAGCACGCACCTGCTCGTGTCAGCAACAAGGCGACAGCAAAGCAGAGCAATATTTGTCAGTTTCTCTACATATAAACCCCGGGGTGAATGAACTCTGCAATGTTTACCATCACAGGTGGAGACACAGCAAGATAACAATGGGACAGAACATGTGGGAGGGCTGATGATGACTGACTGATCGCACTTATTAACAAGGTCAAAGCTTATAGATTACATAAGGCACAAAAGAAATAAGAACATTTGGTCATCGAGTTTGTGACCTCAGATGGGTCCTCTAAGGTTATGTGCACCCACTTCGTTTTCAAGAGCGTCTTTTAGTTTATTTTTTATTACATTCAACAATCAAGAAACTATAAGTGTTTCAACAAGGCAGACAAGACACATAAAAACTCCCGGGCGTCTTTTCAGCCTTCCTATTGCCTCCTCTCAAAAAATATAAAACGTTGAGAGCAGAAGCCGTCTACAGACTGGTCCGCTCACTTCTTTTAATCACTTTGGCATCTTTAGAAACATGAACTGGTTACATGACACTCAAAAGCCTGAGAATATACAGTGGGGAAAATGATTATCTGATACACTGCAGATTTTGCAAGTTCTCCCACCTGTGTTTTTTATTGTAGGTACATTTCACCTGTGAGACAGAATCTAAAAATAAAAACCAGAAAAATCACATTCTAGGATTTTTACATAATTTAATTGTATTTTATCGCATTAAATAAGTTTTTGATCACCTACCAACCAGCAAGAATTCTGGTTCTCATAGACCTGTTTTAATTTAAGAAGCCCTCCTACTCTGCACTCATTACCCGCATTAAATGCACCTGTTTGAACTCGTTACCTGCATAAAAACCACCTGTCCACACACAATTACACTCCAACCTGTGGATGATCCATAACAGGCATGGGGAGAAGGTCATGTGGTCAGAGGAGACCAAAATAGAACTTTTTGGTATCAACGCCACTCGTCGTGTTTGGAGGAAGACGGATGAGTACAACCCCAAGAAGATCATCTCAACCGTGAAGTATGGTGGGGGAAACATCGTAGTTTGGGGCACTTTTCTGCAAACGAGACAGAACATCTGCACCGTATTGAAGGGAGAATGAATGGGGTCATGTATCGCTAGATTTTGGCCAACAACCTCCTTCCCTCAATAAGAGCATTCAAAATGTGTTGTGGCTGGTTCTTCCAGCATGACAATGACCCGAAACACACAGCCAGGGCACCTAAGGAGTGGTTTTGTAAGGGTATGTTTCCACGTAACGGAAACCACCCGGATTAGCTGCGGATTGAACGCTGCGTCCTACTGCAGCGTTTAATCCGCAGCGGCCTGATGTTACAGATGTTATTTTATGAAATCCCATCTCCACTATGCGTCTGATTACACGGGTGACACACCCATGAAACTGGACATGCGGCGCGTCTTTTCAGATCGCAGCATGTCTATTTACCTTGCGACGACGGAGCGTAAATAGCACAATCCTATGTAGCGGGGCGGCGATTCCGGATGTGTTCAATGAACACATCCGGAATCACCGTGCGTTCAGAAGGGGGTGGGGATCTGGGCGGAGCAGGGTTTCCGCTCCGTCCACATCGCATTGGTTCCGGATTGTGGAACCATACCCTAAGAGATATTTTAAGGTCCTGGAGAGGCCTAGCCAGTCTCCAGACCTGAACCCAAAAGAAAATCTTTGGAGGGAGCTGAAACTCAATGTTGCCCGACGACAGCCCCGAAACCTTTAAGATCTGAAAAAGATCTATATGGAGGAGTGGGCCAAAATCCCTGCTGCAGGATGTGCAAATTTGGTTAATAACTACAAGAAACGTCTGACCTCCAAGGCTATGTGTCCATGTTGCAGAAATGCTCTGGAATTGTCCGCAGCATTTCCGCAACTCCCCGCCGCTGGTAAAACACATACGAAATTCGCATGCCTTTTCCCGCAAAACACAAGCGTTTTTAGCTTGCAGAATGCTCGTGCTTTTCCAAACGCTTTGAAGCATCGCTTGGAAAAGTGATTGACAGGTTGGTCACACTTGTCACGCATAGTGTTTAACAAGTGTGACCAACTTTTTACTATTGATGCTGCCTATGCAGCAACAGTAGTAAAAAATAGAATGCTAAAAATTTTAATAAAATTAAAAAATATGGATAGACTCATCTCCTGGCAGCCCCCGATCTCCTCAGCGGCGTTCCCGGCCCTCAGCGGCGCTGCCAGCAAGTTCCGTTCCCAGGCGACCGCGATGTCACAAAGGTCATTCTCACTAAGCATGCCTGGGAACGGAACTTGCCGGCTGCACCGCTGAGGACCGGGAGGACTCGGGGCCGACAGAGGGTAAGTATATCCCTATTTTTATTCTATTTTTTACAGGAACATGGCACCCAGGGCATGGAGGAGAGTCTCCTCTCCTCCAGACCCTGGGTACCATCCGCACATGAAGCGCTCACTTTATGTATGGTGGGCACAGCCACATGCGTAAAGTGAGCGTTTCAATGCAATCCTATGGCGGCGGAATCGCCGCGATTCCGCAGAATTAATGGACATGTTGCAGATTTCACCGCTATGCGATTCGGCAGAGGTAAAATTCTCAGCACTGGCACAGCAACTGCGGAATCCCATAGGATTGCATGGGAATGCGTTTAAGCGTTAAAGCGCTTCCGCAGCGGCAGAAGCGCATAAAAAACGCAACGTGGGCACACAGCCTAACTGCAAACAAAGATTTCTGTACCAAATATTAAGTTCTATTTTTCTATTGTATCAAATACTTATTTCATGCAAATTATGTTAAAATACTACATGGGTTACTGGCAGGGAACAGATAGACAATTCTGTGTATATCATGGCCAGGCTCCCAGGAGTTTGGGATTCTGCTACTGGTCCACAACTTTTGGGCTTTTCTATAAGTGTTTATGGGAAGTTCACATTTTTTTCTGATGTTATGAAATCTTATATACGAAAATAAATGCTGGATGAGAGAAGCTGCAAATATCTGGACATCAGCACAATGGATACAGATTGTGGGAGGTCATTGGTTTGATTTTAAATATTTATTAGCATTTTATGTCTCTCAAATGCTAATTAAGCAACCTTTCACAAGGCCGTTTAATATGGGTACCGGAAAAATTGATACAGGTGTCAGTCTTTTGGATCCGTGTGCCATCTGTTTTTTTCTATACCTTGCAATGTTAAGCACGGATGGCATCCATGTACTGTACGTGTTTTACATGGACCCTGAGACTTGTATTGGCCCTTGTCATCCGTGCTGCTGGTAAAAAACAGACATGTGAATATCACCATAGGTTTTAATAGGTATGTGCCTCCTGTTACGTGTGAAAATGGAGGCCATACTTTAGTGATTTTTTTTTTTTAATTTTTGTTAGAATCATAATGAGATTTTTGACATGTTCCAAATCCTATAAAAAAAAAAACAGTTGAGACCTTTACTGAACACATGCATCAAAGGGGAAAAAAATGTAATCTACGGGTCTATCGCAGGTTTCACACAATTTTACTAATATACAATAAAAAAAATTATAGTGTTTTTCTGAAAAAAGCTACTTTTTTAATGTAGTTTTTAAATGTATTTTTGCTGGTCAGTCATTACTTTAAACTATACATAAGCCCTTATTCACATGTAGTTTTAAAACGTACCGTATTTTTCGGATTATAAGACACACCCCAAATTTTGAGGAGAAAAATAGGAATTTTTTTTTTTTTTAATAAAATGGTGGTGCTTCTTATAATCCATGCGTCTTATTGCTTACCGGGGGTGGTGGCTGCGGTGAAGCGGGGTCCCAAGGTCGCTGCTGGAGGAGGTAGGAGTGGGGCGATGCTGCAGGGTGGGATAAAGTGGTGTTCCGATGTGCGTCGCGCTGCTGTAGGTGTCTCCGATGCTGCAGGTGGCTCTGCCGACATTTTGTGAAAGGCCAAAGACCCCGCAGTTCCATGGATTCCTGTGCGGTGGACTCCGGAAAATGGCCGTCAGGGGCGGCGCATGCGCAGATGGAGATCTCGGCACCAAGATCTGGGGAGATGAGATTTTAGCGCCGAGATCTCATCTCCCGAGATCTTGGTGCTGAGATCTCCATCTGCGCATGCGCCGCCCCCGGTGGCCATTTTCCCCAGAGTCCACCGCACAGGAAACCATGGAACTGCGGGGGTTCTAGCCTTTCACAAAATGTCGGCAAAGCCCCACCAGCACTGGAAACACCCGAAGCAGCATTGGGTAGCACCGCCTGACACCCCCGTAGCACTGCCGGGCACACGCAGCACCGCAGGGCACCCCCTCATCCCAGCCTGCAGCAACGATACCGGTAAGGTAAATCCACATAAGACGCACCCCCATATACACCCCAAATTTGGGGTGAAAAAAAAAAGTGCCTCTCAATCCGAAAAATACGGTAATCTGTTTTTCTAGAAACCCCTTTTAGAAAGTCGGCACGTGTAAAGCTGTGTGCCCCATTTTATGGTCGTGTTCTGTATCTAGAAGTACTTGTTGGGTGGTGGCTCAGTAATTGCAGTAACCGTTGTTGATAAGGTAGCGTTCTCCTGAGCGGAGTCACCATGATCATTGTGTAAACTTGTGATAAGCTTCATTATAGCCTTATTTTCTGGCATTTTAAAATGCTTGGAAACATTTTTTTTTTTATTAATTTTTAATATGTGACCAGGTTCTTGTGTTTTTCATGTTTTTCTTTTTCCTTCTGGGGAGCATTTTTTAAAAGTTTTTGTAACTTTTTTTTAAAATGCGTTTTTTACATTACAAAACCTGCGATTGAAACATCAAGTGATTTGTAATGTAAAAAATGCCACAAAACTTCATCAATGAATTCTGCTCTTCTTTCCTTTTCCATCCGAATTTCCCTGAAAGTTTAACCCACTCATTTACAGGGGTACGGACTCAATCTGGCTTGTTTAACTTCGCTGACAACTATAAAACGTGAATTCTATATTCCTATGATGAGCTGAAAACAATTCTCCCTCCATTATTTCAATATATTACAATTAGGCACTTAGCCTCATCATTATTCCACTGTCTACAGCCCTCCATTCCTGTCTCCTTCAAGAGACTGTGCAAGAATAGTTCAACAAGAGGTTTAATATCCAGTATTTACAATATTCTACAGGCTCCAGACACAGACTCTCGAACTAGACACTTATATGCTCAAATGGGAGGAATATTTGGGTCAAACACTGACCGTGGTAGAGTGGAGAAATGTTTGGACCAGAGCAGCCAAGACAGCATCTTGTATTCCATACAAAGAAAATCAGTACAAATCCTTCATCTCTGGTACCATCCGCCTGAATTTTTACGTAAAACGGACCGACCCATCTACTTCTTCTCCTTGCTGGCGTTGCGTCCTGTCTAGACAAGGTTCTATATTTCACATTTTTTGGGACTGTCCACTGATTAAACCGTTCTGGGTGATAGTCCAACTCCTTATTAAGCAAATTTTGGAGTGGATCTCCAATTAAGTCCTCAGCTCCTTCTATTAAATATCTTCCCTGAGTCCATATCCAAGAGATCCATTAGATTGCTTTTACATATGATGACAGCAGCACGCTGTTTGATTGCCTACCATTGGAAGCGAACCTCTCCACCTTTCCAACTAGATCTATATTCTCGCATCATGGATATCAGGAACTCTGAATACCAGGCAGCCCTTAATGACAATACTGTAGAGAGATTTAATCTTGTTTGGTCTTCTTGGGATTCCTTCTGGACCATGTTAAATCTATACAGTAGTTACAAAAAATAACATCAGTGAAAGTCCAGGAGGCGGAGAAAGATCACAGATGAGAAACTAAGGCCGGGTTCAGACGGCTGTAGGAAAACTTGGGCCACAAATTGTGGATGTCATTGGCTCCGCATGCTCGTCTGGATTTTGGACAAGTGCAGGAGCTGCCTGCCGTTTACATGCGCTTAGTCGGAGACATCAATTGGGCCAGAAGGCGTTAGTGGCATTTTTTTTATTTTTAATAAAATTTTAAGCTGCGTTCTACAGTACCAGCAAAAGCTGTGAGATTTCAGAAATCTCCTGCACACACGTTGGTTTTATTTTCTCGACCGATTTGGTAAAACTGCTGCGTTTTTGAAAGTTGCAGCATGTCATTTCTTTCGGTGTTTTTTTACAGCGTTTTTTCATCTATAGAGAGCAATGAGTAAGTGCAAGAACGCAGCAAAAAAAAAAAAAAAAAAAAAAAAAAGCAGGTATCAGGTTTTGCTGCAAAAACCTCAGGAAGTTACAAAGCTGAATCATGTTTTTTTTTGTAATGCACTAAACTTTAGCAGACTGTACAAGAGACAAATGTACCTGAAAAAAAAACTGCAAAAAAAAAAAAACAGCAAAAACCTACCGTACTTTTTGTAAGCAGCTTCTTTACTGCCAAGAGAGGTTTTGACTGTAGAAAAAAAAAAAAAACGCAAAAACGCAACATGTGAACATAGCCTTATAGAGAATGCCTTGTCTGAACGAGCCCCAAAGGGCTGCAGCTGAAAGATCATGGACTCCTTTACTGTTGATCTCCTGTCAATACTGAGGGCCACAGCCATACACTAATGTACTAAGGTTTTCTTAAGATAGGGAACCCATTTACCAGGTGTGTAAAAGTTAAGAACAGAGAAGACATTGCACTGATGAGGAGATACACTCATTGTATACAATGTAACAGGCTTCAAAACAAACTTTAGAAACAAAACAAACAAACAAAAAAAAAAAAAAACACAGCAGCAGCAGTCAGTGTAGAAATGGCCGGGCCTGCTGCCGCAAGCACAGGTACGTCCGCCACAGCCAGTGTGGGAAACAAACCACCGTCGTAGATAACGACGACGCCGTCACCGCGAGGCAACAGCACAATAATGGAATCCAACGTATGAGTCATTAGGATGTAATCGCTCCATGCTGGGAGTTGTAGTTTGACAGCAGCAAAAGTGACAGGTTGGAAACCACAGAGGCCATAATGACACACACATATACCATCATGTTTACTCCACATCCAGCCGAGATCACTGCAAGAGGACGAACAGCAACCACAAGGCCCAGCACAACCGGAGACACAGTTTTTTATTCATTTATATATATATTTTTTTTTAACACTTCAACCTCCATGACCTCAACCAAGCGGAGTCACTGACATTTATCAATTGTGAGCAAACGTAGCCGTCGCCTTCCGGCCTCATCCAGGCTCCAGTGACCGTTCTGGTAGGAAACACCTGTTCCATCAGAAAATTTTAACTAATAAAAATTAAAAAATAAATAAATAACACGCACCTGCAAATCATCTACTATCCACCATAATGTTAACCACTGGCAGCACCCGGACTGTACCCCACTGCCATCCGGGCGCTGCCAGCCATTCTCACAGCCCCATATTGGATCAGACACGGACTGGAAACACAAGCTCTGCCCCACAGACTAGAATAGGAGCCTGCGCCACCGGGGTCATACAGGAATATAGTAAGAGGCATGTGATATTGTGCCACCAGTGGAAACCACAGGCCGCGCAGTATGTGCCCCACGGGCGTCCGTCCGGGGCCGACATCACACACAAGTTTCCGCCATTATCATCCAACTCATATATGCACCCAATATAATGAACTTTCCGTTATGAGAAATTGTGGGGCCGGTATGGACGACAGTGGGCGATCCATCGATAACCGCCATTTTTTACTTTGCCGGCTAAGTCGCCACGTTCCCTATGTTGTGCATAGGCTCCTGTTCACACCTGCGACAATATTCCAATGAAACCAGACAGAGAAATAAAGTGGCTAAGATGACAGCCCTCACTGTAAGCCGGGTCCAGGGGCGCCGTGACCGCCGGGTGCCGGGTTTGCCATTCTGCAGTCTGTCATGGGAGAGGAAAACTAAAAATGAAACGATGGACGGACGGCGGAAAGGCAAAACCCCGAAATACCGCCCGAGCACAGGTACAGTAATGAGTATGGAGGGCAGCAGGGAGACACAGAGATGGAGGACGACGATCCGTGCACGTCCGCTCAGCAGCAGGATCACTTACACCACGGCCTTACAGATGATCCACGACACCATCTTGCTGGCACCGCCCGGGATCCGCTCTCTGCGCAGGCTGCGCCCCCTCCCCCGTGCACCGCAGGCTCCCGGAGCAGTCCGCGCTTGCTCGGTGCACCGCCACCGCTGTTGTGGCCGTCCGGTCCCGTGCACCTATCATACGTCACCGCTCCCGAATTCTCCGGCTTCAAAAAGGAGGAGTAAAAAAAAAAAAAAAAGGACCCGAATAAACCACGCCCCTCTGCGCCCTTCTCTGCTTCCTGATTGGCTGTTGGAGGTATTCCTGGCCCGCAGCCCGCACGGTGAGGAGGAGCAGAGACGCTGAGTGATCGGACCTGAGAGCTGCGAGGATGTACGGGAGCCGGGCACTACAACTCCCAGCGTGCCCCAGGTAGCACCAGGCACTTATATCTATACACAACCCCCTGCAATGATTGGAATACAGTGTGATCTCTTCTGCAATGGAACTGGAGAAATGGGAGTTGTGGTCCTTGGAGCAGGATTTTTGAGCTGTCACTTTTGGAGATTTGACTTTTCACGTGTCTTATTGTTACAGGGATGCAAAAAGAAAAAAAACTAACACCTGGACCAAAAACGGTTCCAGAAACGCCCGCTTTCTATACGCACGAGAAATAAACGGAGACTTGCAATCGGCCTTAGGTCGCGTTCACACATTCAGTATTTAGTCAGTATTTTACATCAGTATTTCTAAGCCAAAATCAGGAGAGGAACAATCAGAGGAAAAGTATAATAGAAACACGTCACCACTTCTGTATTTATCACCCACTCCTGGTTTTACTTACAAATACTGAGGTAAAATACCGACCATGTGAACGTGGCCGTACTCATACAGAGCAAACATTCACGGCGATTGTCATCAGTCGCGTTCTCTTTTATTATCCCTAGATAAGCAGCTCAGTATTAGGCTCTGTTCACATGTGCAGTTTTGATCCATTTGTAAGGATGCAGTATTGGGCCCCTTTCACAGGTCAGGGGCTCTGGTACGTGTGGTGACAGTTTTCACACGTACCGGAGACACTGACACATGTAGACCCATTCAAATGAATGGGTCTATGTAGATGTCAGTGTGTTTTCACATGGACCGGAAAACGTGCACACTGTCCTCCGTGTGCACGAATGGCCGCCAGGGAAGCAGCTACTGTAAGCCGCTGTCCCCCAGCGGCTTGTGCTGAAGCCGG
>VIAB01029948.1:17262-28255 GCA_009801035.1 Oophaga pumilio
TATATACATACATAGTATGCATACATAAAATTTTCTCACGCAGCGGTGCCGCAAGTGAGAACCGGAGCTAATGAACTCTGGTGACCTCTCTCACGGCGGCACAGTGATACAGTATGGGAGGATTACCTCCTGTCAGTGTATCACCGTAGCCGTGTAGAACGGTCCCATCTCTCGATGTGACTGTTCTACACGTGAGATCGTTATGGGACACTTGTTATTAAATGGACTACGGCGAAAAGGTAAGTATATGTTGGTTTATTATTTTATTTTTATTACAGGAGATCGAGAGTGCTGGGGATTAGGTGTTTGGTGAGTATGAATGTGTTTTTTTTGTTTTACACTTGAACACAGTCGCCACTGTTATATG
Organism: Oophaga pumilio; assembly: GCA_009801035.1. Classification (NCBI taxonomy): domain Eukaryota; kingdom Metazoa; phylum Chordata; class Amphibia; order Anura; family Dendrobatidae; genus Oophaga; species Oophaga pumilio. The sequence goes on from VIAB01029948.1 coordinate 17,630, forward strand.
TGACAGCAGACATAGACGATGCCTGGCTACCCGGAGACAGACACACAGACAGACACACAGACATACACAGACATACACAGACATACGCAGACAGACACAGACACGCACATCTTCTCCGCTCACACAGTCTCCTCTCACACACATAGTCTGCGCCCACACACTCTTCCTTCTTCCTTTCCGCAGCATTTTTGGCACGCAAATCCGCAGACCTATTTACACCTGCTGTTTTGCTGCAGATTTGACTGACTCAAAGTAAGTCAATGGGCACAGAAACGCTGCATATCCGCAAAAAGAATTGACATGCTGCGGAAAATAAAACGCTGTGAATTTGAGCTGAATTTTCCGCAGCATGTGCACAGCAATTCTGGATTCCCATTGATTAACACTGGTTGGTCGATACATTGCAGATTTGGTGCAATTCTACACAGAAAAAATGTTTTGGATCCGCAATAAAATCCGCAATGTGTGCAAATAGCCTTTCAAATGCATAAAAAAAAACTCCAAAAATATATATCCTATAAACATATGGAGTTACACAGCCCATAAAAGTATAAGGCAAAAAAACAATTTGATTACTTAATGTATAAAATCAAAAATGCAAGACAATTTAAAAAAGTGGAAAATGGGATACACACTGAAGACTCAAATAAGAAGCACAAAGAGAAGCAAATAACTGTGGGTAACAAGTCATGCTATATATTAATCCTTAGGTACCAGTCATCCTGTATACAGCGCGACAGTCCCAGATTTGGGTCTGCATTCTCAGGCGGTCTGCTGAATGTCCCTCACTGCTACCATACCCCCTCTGGTAAAAGGGTGTAGCTATGGCTCTGCCAAAATTTGCCATGCCAGGCATGCAGCATAGTTTATTCCTGTTTCTGTGCTGTGAAAGTTGTGCAAAATACTAAATTTACTATGAGTGTCCAGTTTTATTTCAGTTATGGGGCTGCCCCTTCTTATCAGGTTATTCCATATGAGGTTAATATACAAAACTCAATTTACTGGCATTATTATATCATCATTTATGTGCTTTTTATATTTACTACACATCTTATTCAAAAGACTATTTTAAATGTATATATTCATTCATTATTCATCACTTTCAACTGTGCAGGCCTTTTTTTACTGGCACCTCCGAGAGGCCATGTTAAAATCCTATCTATGCTATTATACACGTGTGCTGTTTTTGTATCTTATGTATACCATCTGAGGGGTTTGAAAAGAGGAATTAATTTGTGAGACGCATTAGACTAAGATCAATAAATTAACTGTTCTCTGACTACTTTTGCCAATGTCATCTATGGAAAGCAATGTCCATGTGCTTTTTCCTCTTCTTTTGGACTGCTGCCTTTTTGTCTAACTGTGTTCTGATGGTACTTTAAAGGAGTCCAAGACTTATGTTCTAATGACCTATGCTTAGTGACGCAGAGCTGCATGGGAGCAGAGCTGCAGTACCCAAGAAAAGCCACTACACAATGTATGGAGCCATACTGTCCTGTCACTGTAAAGTGTGTACATCTGGCCACTGGAGGAGCTGCAGTCATTTGATCAGTGGGTGTGTTGTGTGTTGGACCCCCGCTGATCATTTTTATCCTAAGAATAGGTCATCAAGAAACCTAGGAGACAGTGGCATATCCTGACATGCTAATTATGGCTGTCTTGGCTTTTGTAAAAGCCAGCAAATTAAGCATCTAAGCTAATGTTCTCTGGTATAAATCTTTTTTTATACACATTACCCTACACAGCTCTTTTCTTCTATTTTCCATCTCTCTATTGCACTGCACATGTCAGTGTTTGTATGAAGAAGTAATGTGGCTAGGAACATAATTCCTGCACTGATAGTTACCAAATTTATAACAAATGTAGAAAATCTCTACAAAAAGTAAAAAAAAGTTGCAGTTAGCTATTTGCTTGCTGGGAAATATTCAAGAATGTGAGTTAATATAAGAATAAATATATAGTCTGATTATAAGGAGTAAGGTCTCTCCTTGTGGAGAGTGACATACCAGCTCTGGCGTGTCGAGGTAAGGAGGCTTATTCGCCGTGCAATGCTCCTCTGGGAAATTTAATTTAATAGTCCGAAACACCGTGTCTGCAAATGGAGATACTGATTTGGCTTTTATCCTAAGTCATATTACAAGACTCGTTAAAGGGTTGATTGTGACTTGTAGGATCGCTACTTCCAATAGGTGGCGCTATAGAGTACAAGTCCTCTTTTTTTGAAGAGGCAATTTGCATATAGTCTGATTATAAGCATTTATGCATTGAGAAGACATGGATACAATCTGTAAGTATATATAATGTACTTTTGACACAATATTATGCATACATCTGCCTTTTAAGAATTACTTGATGTACCCTCTTAATAAATGGAATGTATTAGAAAGTATCATCAAATAATTTAAAAAGACGACTTGGACAATCCCTTTCTAAATGCCCGAGTCCACAGAGTAAAATATGAAAAACTTATACTCACTGTCATGATTCCTTAACTTAGTGAGTCTTGAACGCAGTGACTGACAGCTCAGTCATCCAATCTGGTGCAGTGATGTGCTGAGCTGTCGGTGTTATGATGCACAGTTCAAGCTATCCAATCTGAGTCTGGGAAATGCTGAGCTTCTTTCAGGTGTTCATTGTTCCAGGCAATTACCCAGCTACTTATCTGAGCTGTCAGTCCAGACCTCTGCCAGACGTAGCATCTGCTCAGTGGTTTGCCTTGTATTTCGGTGTCTGTTTGTTAATCTTTTGTTGCCTGTCCTTGGACCTCATTCTGACTATTGGTTTGCCTAGACTCTTTGGTCTGATCTGCTGTTCTCCTGGTATTCTGACCTGACTTCGCCTTTGTCTTTTCTCTTTAGTTTACTACGTGCTCTCTTGGTATCTGACCCTGGAACATTAGACTGCCCTGCCACACTCACCTATGGCACTCCAATTTCCTGGGATTTGCATGACATTGTTATGCCATCTGAGCACTGCAGCCAATCAGCAGTCATTGATTGGTTGCAGTGTTCATGAGACATAATATCAGGAGACATTGCTGGAATGGAACTGGCGTCAACATCACTGGAGCAGTACTGGTGGCGGAGGTGAGTATAAGCTTTTCTTATTTTATCCAGGTGACTTGGACATTAAAGAAGTTAAAGTAAAACATTTAAATAAGGATTTTATTAACATATTGTGTCAAAACTAGAGTGTCACGCCCCCCTGGAAGACCAGGAGTTAAACAGTCACATCGAGTAACGGAGCTGTTGTGATTTGTGTCCCATATTAAATGGATTCAGTTTCTTCTGGTGCTGAAGAGACTAACAATCCTTTCTATGCTGGTCAGAAACATGCAGCTCCATTTCAGCTGCTTCTGATCTGGTCATTACCTCTTTCTACATAAACTGATCAAACCTTCTTGTCCCAGCCAGTGAAAGATTTGTCTTCCTGTGCTGTGTGCTAAAGCTAAGTGGTTGGAGTAGAGTTGTTGCAGAAGTGTTCTGTGGTTTGCTGTAGTATGTGTGTGATTATCTCCCAGTTCCTGTTCCCATTTTTTCTATTCTTCCTTGTCCCTATCCTCTTCCCTATTGTTGGTTAGTGCTTTTGTATGATAGAGGTTTTCTGTTTCTGTTTTTTTCTCTTTGTGTTTTGCTTGGCTTGCATGTCTGTCCCATGCCTCATTGGGTGGGAGAGGAAACAGATCAGGGTTTAACAGGAGCATAGTAAGGTCAGAGAATCAGGCCTCTCTACCTTCAAAAGTACCCCCAAGACAGGAATACTTAGGGTCACAGATACAGGGACAGTTTGAGGTCTCCTTCCTTACCGAATACAAATCAAAAAGCTGACCGTCACATCCAACTCGCCAACTCATATACAATCAAACAAACAAGGCTGAGCACTCTGTAACGCTATAGCATGCAAACATGAAATATAAAAATTTAATTGCATTACTGCAGTAGAAATATGAAAAATTGAGAATGTTTAGCACATAAATTGGCCAATTCATGTGTACCTGGCAGCCACGGTAAGGCCATTCTCGTTGCCAGGACCTAACTTAATGCCATTCCTCTCTTAGACAGTCTACAACTCTATGGGAACCTAATGTGAATTCTCTCCTACACTGTAGTATGTGTGTTTATCTCCTGGTTCCTGTTCCCATTTTGTCTATTCCTCCCTATCCTCCTCCCTATTGCTGGTTAGTGCTTTTGTATGATAGAGGTTTTCTGTTTCCATATTTTCTCTTTGTGTTTTGTTTGGATTGCATTTCGGTCCCATGCCACATTGGGTGGGGGAGGGAACAGATCAGGGTTTAACAGGAGCATAGTAAGGTCAGAGAATCGGGCCTCTCTACCTTCAAAAGTACCCCCGAGACAGGAATACTTAGGGTCCCAGATACAGGGACAGTTTGAGGTCTCCTTCCTTACCGAAGACCGTCACAGGGTGACATAGAGCAGGCACAATAGGCTGCAACTTCCATTTTGTTTGATTGTTTTGTAGCTCATTTATAAGTTTCACTATGTAGACTGGAACAGAGCCCGCAGAGGGCAAGGGAGCCCTAGATATGATAATATATTCATACTAAACACATGTAATGCTCTGTATGCATCTCTCTGCCATAGTTTAGTCTCTGGGAGTAGCTGCATCCCCTATAGATGTCAATAGACTATAATTTAAAAAAAGCTGCAATATTAAAAAAAATTACAGATTTTCTCTTCTACATGCTTAAATGTAGTTACTAATTACGGTAATCCTTTTACATTTGCTTTCAATTTCTTTCTGTACATTCTATATTTGGTCTGATCCTTTATGCTTTCACACAATGTACAGTATGCTGTATAGTGCAGCTTTCTTAATACATGTTATTGAAAATATCATATTATACAAATATAGCAGAGCTGCATTTGTCATCTGGCACCGTTGTATTGTCATCGGTTATATGTATATTTACAAAGGACAGAAAATAGGATGCACAATGGCAAATGTATGTTTTCATGAGATTCATGCACCTTGTATCATAATAACAGCTAATCTATTCTTTATTGATGTCAGCCATCCTTCTATTTAGGAAAGTGACATGGGATTGTCACACCATCCTGACCTTGGACAGTAAACCACTGAAAAGCAATATTCTTAGAAATGATGATACAGGTGCGGCTGTAATAATGAAGATGCACACTATACATAATTCTTCTCATGTTACAGTTTTTGAAGTGTCAATTCCTGGGAATGGAAAATTAGTTCAATCTTTATGGAACTTTCAGGTCAAAGGAAGTGGGCAAAATGTTATCATTGTATTGTATCAGCCATAAAAAAAAAAAACTATTTTAGGCTATGTTCACACGTTACGTTCTTGCAGCATTTTTTTTGCTGCAGTTTTTTTATGCTATTTTAAAGCTGCATTTTACATAAAGTACCAGCAAAGTCTATGAGATTTCAGAAATCTCATGCACACACCTTGGCTTTTTTTCTGCGACTGATTTGAAAAACTTCAGCGTTTTTTCACCCATAGGAAACAATGGGTTAATGCAAAAATGCAGCAAACAACACAGGTATCGGTTTTTGCTGCAAAAGGAAGTTAAATCAGGCTTTTTTTTTTTAGGTCACTAATCATTATCAACATGCACGAGACACAACAAAAATGCATCAATAAAAACGCAGCAAAAAACTGAGCAAAACCAGCTTCTTTACTGCCAAGAGAGGTTTTGGCCGCAGAAAAAACCAAACCGCAGCATAAATGCAATGCGTGAACATACACATATAAAGACAAAAGCCCTTCATAGTGTACGGAGAAATACCGTGACAAAATACAACAGTGTTCTCGACCAGGTCCATACAGATTTATACAGGTCCTTCTCAAAAAATTAGCATATAGTGCTAAATTTCATTATTTTCCATAATGTAATGATTACAATTAAACTTTCATATATTTTAGATTCATTACACACCAACTGAAATTTGTCAGGTCTTTTATTGTTTTAATACTGATGATTTTGGCATACAACTCCTGATAACACAAAAAACCTGTCTCAAAAAATTAACATATTTCAACCGTCCAATAAAATAAAAGTGTTTTTTAAAAACAAACAAAAAAAACATGAAATAATAAAGTTCAGTTATGCACTCAATACTTGGTCGGGAATCCTTTTGCAGAAATGACTGCTTCAATGCGGCGTGGCATGGAGGCAATCAGCCTGTGACACTGCTGAGGTGTTATGGAGGCCCAGGATGCTTCGATAGTGGCCTTAAGCTCATCCAGAGTGTTGGGTCTTGCGTCTCTCAACTTTCTCTTCACAATATCCCACAGATTCTCTATGGGGTTCAGGTCAGGAGAGTTGGCAGGCCAATTGAGCACAGTAATACCATGGTCAGTAAACCATTTACCAGTGGTTTTGGCACTGTGAGCAGGTGCCAGGTTGTGCTGAAAAATGAAATCTTCATCTCCATAAAGCATTTCAGCCGATGGAAGCATGAAGTGCTCCAAAATCTCCTGATAGCTAGCTGCATTGACCCTGCCCTTGATGAAACACAGTGGACCAACACCAGCAGCTGACATGGCACCCCACACCATCACTGACTGTGGGTACTTGACACTGGACTTCAGGCATTTTGGCATTTCCTTCTCCCCAGTCTTCCTCCAGACTCTGGCACCTTGATTTCCGAATGACATGCAAAATTTGCTTTCATCAGAAAAAAGTACTTGGGACCACTTAGCAACAGTCCAGTGCTGCTTCTCTGTAGCCCAGGTCAGGCGCTTCTGCCGCTGTTTATGGTTCAAAAGTGGCTTTACCTGGGGAATGCGGCACCTGTAGCCCATTTCCTGCACACGCCTGTGCACGGTGGCTCTGGATGTTTCTACACCAGACTCAGTCCACTGCTTCCTCAGGTCCCCCAAGGTCTGGAATCGGTCCTTCTTCACAATCTTCCTCAGGGTCCGGTCACCTCTTCTCGTTGTACAGCGTTTTCTGCCACATTGTTTCCTTCCAACAGACTTCCCATTGAGGTGCCTTGATACATCACTCTGGGAACAGCCTATTTGTTGAGAAATTTCTTTCTGGGTCTTACCCTCTTGCTTGAGGGTGTCAATGATGGCCTTCTTGACATCAGTCAGGTCGCTAGTCTTACCCATGATGGGGGTTTTGAGTAATGAACCAGGCAGGGAGTTTTTAAATGCCTCAGGAATCTTTTGCATGTGTTTAGAGTTAATTAGTTGATTCAGAAGATTAGGGTAATAGGTCGTTTAGAGAACCTTTTCTTGATATGCTAATTTTTTGAGACAGGATTTTTGTGTTATCAGGAGTTGTATGCCAAAATCATCAGTATTAAAACAATAAAAGACCTGACAAATTTCATTTGGTGTGTAATGAATCTAAAATATATGAAAGTTTAATTGTAATCATTACATTATGGAAAATAATGAAATTTAGCACTATATGCTAATTTTTTGAGAAGGACCTGTATGTGGTCCTATATACATAAAATGTTACAATATATCTTTCTGCTGTTTAATTACAAAATATATCAATATAGTGCACAGAAACTAGCAGTTACCATATCCTGTGGAGTAAAATCTGCCAGTGTAAAGGCACAGTATCCAGTCTTGCTGGCTTATTTGGTGCTGGTAGAATTAGTTTTTCAGTGTTCTGATGGCTAAGCCGAATGATCTGATAGTAATGAATAATGATACTTGCAATCAGGGCACAGAACAGCAGGTTCTTCTCAAAAAGTGAGAGCACAGAAATAAAAGAACATCTGTTTTACAACTGCGATGGCATCACATCCATGCAAACCCGCTCTCATTTCAAAATATATTCTGTAGGCCTACAACTCGGATCACTAAAGTCTTTCGGTCTTATGCTCATTTCTTACATTCCAAATTGTCTTGGAATAGCTTTCCTCTGACACACCAAATGGGACCAGTTAATTGGGTTAGTAGGAGGGAACATGCGCCAGCTGCTTGTTTCAGCCACAAAATTACATTATAACATTTTTTTGGGGGGTGGGATAGAAATTGACATCATAAAAGTAAAAAATAAAATAAAATAAAATAAGTGAATATGTAGAAACAGGAAACTTTTTGGAAAATCATTATTGCTTGGACTCGGGAAGTAAGCGGTTAAGGAAATCTGCAGATTTTTTTTCTTTTCCAGAGCTTTGTGCATTTCAAATTAAATAAAACCTAAACAGCAGGTGCTGGTATAGATATGTAGAAGGAAAAAAAATGCCGCATGCAACTCTCGGCTTTAAAAATCTAATGAAAAACACACTGAGTTACCAGAAGCTTCTTTCTAGTCAGGCCCCCTGCTGAGATAAAAGGTCAGAAAAGAGTGGGGACGGGAGGAGGCAGCGAGAGAGGGGAGAAGTAAGGTATTTTGCAGGCAAGATAAATTTAATATGACTCGGTGCCCAAGCCGATAGTCCGGAGTGATTATTTTCTTTGAATACCAGATGTTAGAATCCTTCATAAAGAAAAATAAGATATAATCCATTTAAAAACAAATACAGACAGTCATATTTCCCCAGCTGCAGTGACGTCTGCAGCAAGAAGCTCTTATTTTATGGATAATCATTTTCAGGCCCATATAGATGGTTTTTCAACAGTCCCCTACTGCCTCCTTCAGGTGAAATTGTGAACTGATGAGTTTCAAGCCAAAAAATATGAAAAGCTCAATATATAAAATATATCGTAAAATAAACTACTGACAGGAGTGTTGTTACATTCTCTCTATAAACTAGACCGATATATATGGCCAAAAGTTAGTTTATACTTTTCATTTGCCTCTATTAGAGCACATATCATATTGGTATAAAGGCACAAGACATGGACGTCGCACAAGTGAAATCATAATATAGCATTTATTGTTTCTAGATGGGTGTCTACAAGTTCGGACTGGCCCACAGGAGTACAGGAGAATCCTCCAGAGGGCCCCTGTGCAGGACTGCTAATAAGTAGTGCTATTACACTTGATTCACAATATGCAGAAAAAGGTATCTAACCATTCATTAAACAAGCTAGCCAAAATAATATTATATAGAAGCAAACGTCAATTTGTGTGCTAGGGTCATGTTATTTATTTTTGCATAGTGAACAGTGGACCCCAGGAGTCAATGTTACTGGTGGGCCTTTACCAAGCCAGTCAGACGCTGGGTGTCTATGTAATGATGCAGGGTACAAATGCAAAAGATGGACAGTTAAAAAGTAGGTTGGTCATGCCGGATATATACGGCTGTAAGCCAGATAGATTTAAAGAAGTCCTATCAATGCATTTTTTTCCAATTCACCTGCTCCACTGATTCTGGAACAGTTCTTCTTTTTCTTCTATGCTCCTCCGTTCCAAAGTTATTCCCCCAGTAATAATAGTGCAAATTTTCCATTGACCCAACTGGACGTATCCAAGAGGATACTATGGGCACGGCTGTATTTCCATTAGTCAGCATCGGAGAAAACGCGAATGCCCACAAAGAAGTTCTGTGATATACACCCAGTTGGTTTAAAAAATGTGTACCTTATCTACCAAGACACACAACTTTGGAATGGAGGGGCGCAAAAGAAAAAATGCTCCAGAATCAGTGAGCTGCACGAATTAGAGGAGATACTCAGTTTAAATAAAAACTCCAATTAAAGGTCCCTTCAAGGACACTATGTTCAGACCATCATAGAAAAATATTTTCCTGATATTAGCTGATTTTTCTTTACAAATGCTCATTTACTACTATATTTAGCAGTATGTGACCTATTGAGAATTAGAAATAAACCCCAGTGTCCCCTCACCCCCGACTTAATCACATCTCTAATGTAACTTTTCTCAGTTCTCCCCACATTTCTCCTCCTGGTCCCTGTCATCACTTCCCCACACATGCACTCAGCATCACTGATCTGGAGACTGCATGCAGCTTTACATCAATACCTTTACTAGTTATAAAAGATGTTTGGACCACACAATACAAGCATCGTGTCATCCCTTCTTCCTTATTGATTGGATTGGTGAATTATGTGTGGCTTTGTAACGTCTGTACATGTACCCTTTGAGCTGTAAGTTGCTGCAAAATATTATATCACTATTATTATAATAATTTGTTGAATAGAATAGTTGCATTTTGGAGGATATTATATATTTGGTTCTAGAGAACACGCTTAGATTGAGCCATTTCAAAAAGATTTTAATAGAATTTTCCACAGCATCTTATAAAGCGGTACCTTATATTGGTTTAATAGTGTAATATCATGTTTTTGGAATTGCTATAAATATTTGTTGTTTTCTACACGACTTAGTAGCAAACAGGTATTTTTTTCATCAGTTCTCTAACAATGCCTGCAAAAAAGATCAATAACTTTCAGCAACACGCTGATAATCCACCCTTTCATAAGAATTGGTTGACTAGTGCATGGTCCATAAAAATTTATCTGTTCAAGTATTGCTTATGTTAATTACATGGCAGAAATAAAAGGCTTACTTGGCTGGTGTCTATTGTTGTGAGGTCATAATGTGTGTTAACCATATCTCAAAACATCTTTATAATAACATTCATGGTTACAATGTGGTTTGTATGTACATACCGTATTTGTCAGACTATAAGACACACTCCAAATGTTAATGTTAAAATGTAACCTTTTGACTTTGCAGTAAGTAATAAAAATGCCTTAAA
>VIAB01029949.1:15954-26399 GCA_009801035.1 Oophaga pumilio
TGTGTCCAAACTTTTGGTCTGTACTGTATATATTTTTTAATTTGATTCTTTTAGATAATATAAAGAATTCTTGTTCTTCTAGCATGTTAAGACGAAACAGTTCCATTCCACATAAATTCTTATGTATATGAATATATTTTTATGACTCTATAAAAAAAAATTGGGGAGGTTGTTATAATGGTAAAAGGTGAACTTTGACATTTCCTGTGCCCCTTAGGCACCATTATTTGAATGAGACTCATAAAGATGTTTGACTGTTAATGTGTCTACATGTGGTTGCATCCTGAAGAAGTGTGTCAACTTCGAAACGCATGTAATACAGTTTTGTGCATCCTGGAACAATTAATCAGTTTATCAGCAGAGCGGAAAATCCACATTTTTCTTCCACTATCTTCCAGATGTCTTTGATATTAGTGGTAGATTACGCTTGACAACAGGAACTGGAACAGCAAGAGCAACAGAAGGGAAAAGCCTATTGGCCAGAATTTTTGAGCGATATTTTTTGGGGGGTAAGACAACATTATTTTTTTTTAAAAGTGTTTTACAAATGACATCATATCATCTATCAAATAAGATCAAGGTGTCTGAAAGTACAATAACAATTTAGTGGGAAGTACAAATTGCTTTCTGCAATAAGTTATTCTACTAGAGAATGTTTTACATTTTCATGGATCTGAGTCGCAGAAATTTGTAAAATATGAGCGCTTTTTATATGCAGAGGATCAGCAGGCTTTGTAATGGAAATGTCTGTGTATCTTACAATGTTTGCTTAGATTTACATCTCTATTTACCTTCATGACTCCAATGCTTGAATTTACGAGAGTTGTAACTTTTTATAGAGAAGCTATTTAGGCTCATGACAATAAAATGATATTTTTTAGATTGAAATTTGAAAGATGTTGTTTAATTTAATGAATCAGTCCCGGTGCGTAATTACAGGATATAAGAAAATCATAATAGGCTAAACGTATTATTTATTAGACTATCAAAAACAAAAGTAAATTAGCAGGCAGAAGAATCAGATGAGCAGTTCAGTTACAGGAAAGAAGATAGATATTTCATAGATCTGTTACCTATATCAGTCATTTCAAACTCCATTTTAAAATTAGCAAATGGGCTTTTTTTTTTATTAGAGCTATGATGTAATGTGACCCCTCATAAATATTTCACCTAATTTTCCAAGAAATATATGAATCTTTGCCTTCCAACCACCCTGTTTTTCACAAAATTTTCATATAAGGAAGATTCTTTAGGTGTTCTTCAGAGGTTGGGATTAAAAATTTCCTCGATTTGGAAATTCAACATTTTGAAGTAATTCTCCATTAAAATTTTTAAATCCAATAAAAGGGTTACTTCCAGAATCAAGAGTTTTTCCTAGCAATCCCAAAAATACAACTAAGAAGTACAGAGCCCCATCTTGAATGGAGAAAAGAGGCACATGCAAGATTTTAGCTCGTCACTGTCTTTGGGACTGCCAGAGAAAGCTGAGTGTAGCGTAAGGACTAAAGAATAGAGTTGAGCGAATATCTTCCGTTCCCCGGTTATTCGGCAAGCTATAGCTCTTGCCAAATAAGCTACAGTGGGAACCCGGATTTCAGGATCGCGCTGGCTGAACAGCTAATCGGCGCCGCAGCTGCATGTGTGTCGGCTGTGTCACAGTCACAGCACATGCATAGAGAGCCCAACACAGAGGCTCTCCATGCATGTGCTGTGACAGTGACACAGCCGTGACACATGCAGCTGTGGCGGGGATCAGCTGTTCATCCAGCGCTATCCAGAAATCCGGGTTCCAGCTGTAGCTTACAGCTTGCCGAATAAGCGGGGAATCGAAGATATTCGCTCAACTCTACTAAAGAACTTAAGTAGAGTTTTCACAAGATTAATAGTTATGACATATCCAATTGATTTGCTGGACCCAGTCCAAGTGACCTCGACAGTCATTTCTGGCTGCTGGACGGGAACCCTAAGAACCACCTCTTATCCCCTTCACAGTTTACTAACCTTGCTGATGGACTGGGTCCTGTGAATCAATTTGCACCAAACCTACTATTCATAGGAAATGGGAACTAGGCCCTTCTAATTGGAAAAAGCCACATAAAAGGCTTAGGCATTTCCGGCAGTCCCATAAACAATGAATGGAGTGGAGGTTGAGCATGTTCTACTTTCGCTGTGTTCTATTGAGACTCTGTAAAGGTTGTAAGAATTGTTAGCGGTCCGATCAGCTGAAACTTTAGGGATCAGTAAACTCAGGGGCGGACATAAGATTGGTGCAATTTGTGCAACCGCACAGGGGCCCAAGAGCTACGGAGGCCCATTTCCACCTCCAAAAACAGGTGAAATTATGCGCTATTATGAGCTACAAAGGATCCATATACTGTTTTTGCACAGGGGCCCTTTTCTGTTTGTGTAAGCCAGTGAGTAAACTATTTGCCTATCCTATGGATAGGAGAAGACTTTAAATCTTGGAAAAACTCCTTTAATAGCTCGATGTTTCCAGAATTACCATAGACAAGTAATGGAGCAGAGGTTGAGCTTGTTCTATTCCTGCTGTGTTAAAATGAGGCTCTGAGGTTTGCTTGGAGTCACATCAGCCGAACCTCTGGGGATCAGTAAGCTTTTTGCCTATCTTATTAATAGGGAATGACTTTCAATCTTGGGAAAACCTTTTTAATAGGTATGAGCCTTGGTTACTTTCATTCTGGTTCTAGGAAACTAGGACTAAAATATTGATGTCTGATAAGTCTGATAATACCCACCGATGATCAGAAAGGTGATGTTTGCCATTCTTCCCTAGTTCTTTCCTCTCTTCTTTACTCCATTAAAGTCCTGCTTGCCACAGGTTTATTTGTTGCCAGGGGAGAACAAAGGATATTACTCCACTGTTCTGGCGATTGGTTGGGTTTATTCAGTAGATAATGAGAATTCATGTAGACTGGAATAGCCCTCTACAGAGGACATGTCACCAAATGTTTGTTTGTTTGTTTTTGGGGGGGGTAGTTTTTGAGAAGTTTAGCTGTTTTTTAAATCCACCATCCATACAGTTCCAGAGAAATGTTTTTTAATGTTATGTTTTTTTTTTAATCCAATATTTATGGTCTAATGGTTAAAAAAACGTCCACTTCTAACTTGGTAACATGTCCTCTTCTGATCGAGTCTTTTGCTGAAGATCTGTATCGATGAAAAGTAGAAGTATTCTTTTATCTTCTCTTTATCTAGCTAATTATTTTTTTTCAGCAATCCTCAGTTTCCAGTAATTGTAAAACATTTTATTACTAATGTCATATTCCAGAATATGAAATCTATTGATATTCAATTATACATGATAATATAAAGAAGTTTAATACAATAACATTAAGGAGAATATTTTATTTGTCTTATTCCCTAAAATATTGCTCTGGGCATACAGACGGCATTCCAGGATGTCTCATGGAGGATATAAACAGCTGAAATTGCATATACTCTGTGTATCTTATAAAGATCATTTAGAAGCAGAGGACAAGATAATTGAACAGTCATTCTTTATAATGTAATTGTTTTTTCCAAAAGACACGAAAGAAAACTTTACAATGATGAAATTACAGTCTTATTATTTAATAAAAGGAAGCTTTTAGGCAAGCCGCAAGACGGTGCCAATGCTACATGTCTGTCCAAAAGGCTTACAGATCAATCAGGATTTGGTCCATTGATTCTTAAGTAGAAGGAAATGTTCCTGTGGGCATTATTTCAACAGTACATAAAAAAAAATCCATATTTCTTTTTTTGACGTTAATACTGCAATTTCTAGAATTTCTCACTGAAATTTTTCAACCATGTTCAATCAAATATGACAGGTATTTCCCAATTTCATAGATTTCTTTAGAAAGGATACTCTGGGGCAAGTAGTTGAGTAAGATTTTGTTACCACCTTCCATTCACCCTCAAGCCTGGAAGATGGTTCTGATATCATCTATTAACACCATCTGGTATAGGTGATACCTTAAAGCAATACTCCTGTAGACAATATTATTGTATATTTAATTATGCCATACTTGCCAATGCTTCTCGAACAACTGGGTGACTTCTAAGGACCTCCAGGATTGGAAGCATTTTCAACTGTATTTGTTACTTAAAATGCAGGTACTGTGGAAAATCTATGGTGCAGCATAGGTTATTCTGTAAGCCTGAGGTCTATCAGAGGTCTAGAGCAACGGAGAACATCATCTGGCGCTATAATATCACTTCATCATGCCCCCTTAATTGAGATGCAGACTGCAGAGAGGAGGTAGACTGAGGAGGTTGATGCTCATCACGGGAGCAGAGTGAGGGTTTTTTGTATCATTATATTATTAATTTCATAAACAGGGCATATATATGGGCACTATTACTGTATGGAGGCAAAAAATAGGGGAGCTAGTACTGTGTGGATGCCCAAAAGGAGGCATTATTACTGTGTGGAACCATAAATGGGGGACTATTACCATGTTTAGGCACAAAGGGGCACTACTGCCATGTAGAGTCATGGGAAAGCACTATTATTGCATCGAGGTAAAACAAAGAAAGCACTATTACTGTGTTCAGACATAAAAGAGGCACTTTTACCATCTTTAGGTACAAATAGTTAAATAAAGAAGGCGCTATTACTGTCTGCAGGAATAAAAAATGGTACATTTGCCACATAAGGGCATTAAGGGACTACTACTGTATTACCATGTGGCAGCACAAAGTGGGCACTATAGCCATGTGGGGGCACAAGTGTGGAACTGTTTTCATGTGGAGGCACAGAAGGGGGACTCTATTAGCATGTGGAGACACAAAGGGGACACTATTACTATGTGGAGAGGGGCATTACTCGCTATGTGCACGGAGCATAAACTATTAACGTGTGGAGCCACAAATAGGGGCACTATTACCGCATGGAGGCAAAAAGAGGGAACCTTTACCATGTGAAAGCAGAAAAGGTACACTATTAGGCTAAGTTCACACTAGACGTTTTTGCTGAGGCAAAACCTGCACTCGGCAGAAAAGAAGCAGCGTCAAGAATGCATGTTTTGGTGTGTTTTTGCTGCGTTTTTCAGGATCCTAATATTCAGCTTTGCTTCCAACACAGAAGAATGAACACAGGGCACCAATACAAGACATTGGTTCATGAAAAAATACACTTACAAATGTAACAGCGATGTAGATGAATTGGTCTGGAATAATTTACCGGAGACACTGGCAGTGGATTGAGTTTGTAGGACACTGTTTAACTTTCACGGTTTGGTCTGCCATTAAGTTTCTCAGGCATTGTCCAATCTCTCACCTTGGTCAGCCACAAGCATTGTTCAATCTCACATCTTTGTCAGCCAAAGTTTACTTTGTGCGCATCACTAATTTTATGAAACTGTACTAATCCCAACTGCCATCTCAGGTGACCAAGACAAGATGGTAAACCTGGAAAAATCAGTAATAAATGCGTTTCATATACTGCTGTACTTGGTTTTTTCATTACCCATTGCTTTCAGTGGGTGAAAAATACTGAAAAAACGCTGAAAGAAGTGACATGCTCTATGTCCAAAAAGCCATGCAAAGCTCAAAATACCGATGACGAAAAAACAATGTGTGTGCATGAGATTTCTGAAATCTCATAGGCTTTGCTGGTACTATAAAAAGCAGCTGAAAATTAGCATTAAAAAATGCAGCAGAAACACCTAGTGTAAACTACGCCTTACCGTGTGATGGCAAAAATTGGGTCACCATTATCATGTAGAGGCATAAAGATGGTGTCAAAGATCGCAGCCGAGGGAGGTTGTCATTGGGCCCACCCACTGCTGTCTTTGGAGCGAACAACTCTCTGCTGCCTTCCATCATCTGGACAATTACGCAATTGACCGACAATTAACAGAGGAAGCCGCAGGCTATTTCCACTAGTAGGCCGGTTATCTGAAAACTAACAGTGAGCGTATAGTATATACACCTCTGATTCGAAAGCATGGAATATATGTATATACCCCCTATACAATTACTGCGAACTCCATGATAATTGCAGACTACTCACTGCCAACACCATTCATTTATACAGGCTGACTGGAGGCCTGGTTCTGGTTCTGGAAGCCTGTGGCTTTGGGGTGTGGATTACAGAATAAAAGCATCAGAACTATTACATTTTATATTTAATCCAAAATGAAATAGTATTTATAAAAAAAGTATTCAAAAGATTTTACAAAGAGGACAAAACAATATAGAATATACTGTACAGTTACATAAAGTAAAACGAATACAACAAAAGAGACTTACTACACTAATCACAGATATGATTCGGCCTAGTGAAGGACAGTGCTTCGATTGAAAAAGTCCAGTGAATGGGAATCATGTGTAACAAGGAGAACGGGGTGGTAGTCCTGACCAAGTTCACCCACAAAACACAGTCCACAGACACCCCGGCCCCTTTACATGAAACACAAAATAGACACAGTTTCCCCCACAGATTACCTTTTCTTCCCCCAGCCACAGTAGTCCAGGCAATTAAAGTTCAGGATTAAAGCTGTGGTCCAACAGGGAAAATGAATTTTTAATAAGAACCGAGATGAGAAAAGAAGGAACAACACCGGCTTCCTGCTCTCTCCCTGACACTGTCCACGGCCAGACACACAATGGCCACGGTAGCCAAAATCAAGCAAGAATTCCGCACTCAGGAATTTGGACGCTCACAGTTCCTTCAGCGGGGGACCCTTCCGTAGTTCTGGGGCCTGTGTTGTGGTCCATAAGTCCTTAGTCCAGGGCAGCAGATTTCCTCCACTCTTGGGGTCTGGCGATGCCCCGGCTATTGCTATACGTCTGCCCTAGGCCAACGTGCCCGGGCTACTGACTGGGAGCAGCAGCTTCCTCCCTCCTTTCTGATGCTGACCAAGCCTACAAAGGTAACTATTTACTTTTCCTTACTCTACACATATACAAGTAATAGTACAACATTAGAGGATTGCAAACACAGCACATGAAGTTAATACAAACATCATACAGTAACACACGATACATGGAAGAAAGCAACATCACAGCACTACAACAGACACATATTAACATATTAATGCACATGAGAGAAGAGGGAGTTCCTCCCACCTCCTTACACTCCCCCCTTCTTAAACATGGCCATCCCCAGCCATGGCTACCTCTGTAAAATTTTGTAGTAACATGCGTAAAACTTTCAAGTGACGTTAGTTCTACAATGGCCAGTTAGCCCTTTAGCACAGGCAGCCAAAGTCCTCAGTTTTTGAATGCTGGTGGGCCCCGTTCAGACCCAGAAATTTTTCCCCTCCTTCCTTTCAGTGGACCACGGGCCATTAACCGGTGGTGGGCTGCTTTTTCAACATGGGGCCAGTCCAGGGATAAAAATGGGAGCACACTTCAGAGACACACAGTTCAGCAGCCACACCCAAAGTGTACCATCATTAACCCCTATGGGGTTTTAGTCCCATGATCCAGCAAGGGAAGCACCAACAGGTGCAAACAAAGCTGGGAGGAGGGGAAAACCATTAGGCATGGCCGTCAACTGGTGGCCACATCAGACGCCATAGTCCTTTGGCACTGTAACAGGGCTCCTTGCCCTCTTCAGAATGCAGAACAGTTCCCAGGTATACATTTTCCTGGGTGCAACTGCCACAACACAATTCCTTACAGGGGGCGCTCAGTCTCTACACGGCCACTGACTTGCATAGTGGGCCGCATTCAGACCCTGCACTGCCACGTACCACGTACACATGAGATGAGGACCCACTGGAGGAGGAGGAGGAATCTCCACTGTTCCTCCGGCTCCACACTCCCTCCAGTGGTGGTCACGCACATCCTGGAGCCTCTGGCTCTGCTGACACATTGGCGGCCACCTCGCTGTTCTGAGGCACTGCTCTCTCTTGTGCAGTTGGGGCAACTGTGGCTACAGCAACCGTCCTTTCCACACACGAAGTCTCCTGCGGTGGGCTGATCTCCTAGTCAGAGGCCATTTTTACAGCCACCGCGTAGGGCCCACGTAGTTCCCCTCTGGGAGAGGACTGCAGAACATAAGGAAACTCGCATTGATATAGACCTTGGCACCGGTCTCCAGCTTTTGTAAGAATCCATAGCCCTTGTTCCAGTTAAGGTACCGGACCACACCACAGGTCATCCGGCTTGCCACACCTCCCCCACCAGGACTCTGCAACTCCCGGACAATACGGAGCTCCCTCCGCCTCTTCTCCCAGATTACTTTGTGATCCACTGGGCCTCTGTAGCTATGGGCACCCCGGGCCTTTCTGCACACAGGCCATTGACGTCAGCCGGATTGGGTGTGGCCTGTGAAAGTGCGGGTGTCGTCACTGCCAGGGATGACGGCGGAGTCGGCAGCCGGGGCACCTGAGGGGATGACGACGGAGCCACAGGAGGTAAGGGAACAGAGGGCAAAGCAGAGGGATGGCCGGGCAGGGTTCTCTTACTCACCGCCGCTCCCGATGGTTGTCCCCTAGTGCAGCCGCTGGTTCCGGTGATTGCGACCACCAGGACTCCTTGCAGAGCTGCCTCCAGGGTCTTCTTCTGGACTCCCGCAGGTTTCCGCTGGGGCGTCAACAGGTCCTCATAGTCCTCAGCCTCCACCGGTTGTTGACTCGGCCACCAAAGCAGGGGTCATTCCTCCAGCTCCTCTGACCACCAGGCCTTGAACCGCAGGCCCACCTCCGCCCGAGCCTTGGAGCACCCTCAATCCTGATGGCCGATGCCATCGTGGTACGACATACTGTGCCTCTCCATGTCAGCAGATAATGGCGTCTCATCCATCGACAGGTAGTCTATCTTTGTTGGGTTCCACCCATTCGTGCGTGGTGTCTCCTTCTTGCGGCTCCACCCATTTCTCTACCTTCAACTGCAGGGGCGGGAGCTCTGTCTTCGCCTGCACCCATTTCGGGTGGGCATCTGTCAAAAGGGGGTGTGGCCTTCTCTCTCCTGGTGCCAAATTTCCTGCATGATGCCCACGAAAGGCAGCACCTTCTCCAGTTTTCGCGCCAACGGCCCCCATCTTCTTGGTAGCGGTCAGCTCTATCTTACAATCACGATCTGACGTCATCGCTAATTGTTTCAAGGTGGGAAATAAATTACAAATCTCAGGCCCAGGGTCGCTGTCAGCTGACATCTCCATTTCTTCTAGTTCGGGCAACAAATCACAAGTCCCAAATTCAAAGTCACAAGTCTCAGGTTCAAAGTCGCAAGTCCCAAGTTCAAAAGCACAAGTCCCAAACATTTCCTTACTCTCGGGCTGCAGGGTTGCGGAGGTCCATCCTGCCGCACTATGTCAAGTGTAACAAGGGGATCGGGGTGGTAATCCTGACTGAATTCACCCACAAAACACAGTCCACAGACACCTCGGCTCCTTGTACATGAAACACCTGACAGACAGTTTCCCCAAAGGTCTGGCAATGACCTGGCTGCTGCTATACGTCTGCCCTATACCCCTCTAGCTAAACATATGCATGCACGTCATGGTGGTAATCTGACCGATATCAAATTCATGATTATTGAGGTTGTTTACACTAACCCAAGGGGAGGGAGCATCGACAAGGCCATTCTGAGGAGAGAGTGCGAATGGATCTTTAGGTTAGAGTCTCGTGAACCCCAGGGGATCAATGAACAACTTACTTTTGCCTGTATCTTAGAGCCATTTCATGGTCTGGGATCTCATAGAGAGAACTGGTCCGCTCAACCTTATGTGAATTGGTCTCCCTTTAGAGTGGGAGCCGCATAGATCGTTATGTTGTATATATCTGTATTTATCAATTAACCGACTCCTCCCTGTACTGAACCCAGACCCTAATTAGTATTATGTTAAATGCTAGTTTGTGCATTTTTGACCTAGAGGGTGAGTTAGACATCCTGAGTCTGTATACTATATCTAATACTTGACCCTCTTAATATATTATCACTATGGGGCTGAACAATGTTATGACTTCGGGGTCTGGGGGTGGAACGACATGTTGCGCTCTATATTGCTTTATCTAAGAGCGGTTTACATGCACTGAGGACGCACACTCTATTTAATTCTTGCCCCTCTCAATTTATTGTCGCCATGGGGCTGCACAATGTATTTACCCCTGGATCTGGGGGTGGAGCTACAGTTTGCGCTCCATGTCGATGTACCAATGAGCGGTTTGCATGCACTGAGCATGCACAGCGGCAGTGGGCTTCAGTGTCTGCTGTGGGGGATGCGCTAGATATCTGGAGCATGCGCAGTTGCCCCCTGTGGTTAAGCCCCGTTGGAGGGTGGTGCTGCTTTGGAGATCGTTGTTATGGGGGTAGAGCCATAGGCTACGCCCCATAATATACCGCCGTGAATGTATGAGGTGGAGCTATAGGCCACGTCCCTGCACACACCGCCTTGTGTGTCTCACCATGACTGATCCGGATGTGACGTCACTACTATCGAGCAGGCGCGTTGCTTCGCTTTGAAGCCGATAGTACAGTCATGGCCAAAA